>PVJC01013239.1:0-38326 GCA_004026665.1 Murina feae
CCAACAAGGAGTTTAACTTCAAAAAAAAATAAAAATAGTTTCCACCGAGTTCCTACGTGCACGCGCAAGCCCATCCACCACGCCCCACCCAGGCTTTGCACACTTGTACTCCGGCAGACGGTGCGCACACACCAAACCCTTCCGATCCTGGGCCCTCAGGTTACTGGCGTTATCACAACTTTCTTTCCCCTCCAATTGGCAAGCCAGGAAAGATGATAGAACCTGTGTGTGTCGCCAAAAGGCTGGCCTCAACTGGTTGGGGGGGCGGGGGGAATGAGCTGTGTGTCTTTTTTTTTTTTTTTTTCTTGCCTTCAGCCAAAGACCTGGGAGCATTTGATGTACAGTCAGCAGGTATTTAAAAAAAAAAAAAAAAGAAAGAAAGAAAGAAAGAAAAAACACCCCTGAAAAGGCTTGGCTGCACTGGGGCCCTGACACGCTCTCATCTAAAGCTTGGCCCTCGGCCAAGTTCATCTGTTAATGGACAGCCACAACCAAGGGCCTGCACCTCCCCCACCTCCCCGACTCTTCTCTGCTCTCCTACCTCTTTCTAGCTCCTAAACACTAGACATCGATTATGTCTGTGCTTTTCCCTTTCTATTCAAGATAAACAAAGTGCTTCAAGTTCAGGGCACACCCTGGGACCCTTGACAAAACAATCTATCATTCTGTCTGCTAAACCAGTCTGGCTACAGCATGGCCCGAGAGCAACGCTCCCAATGTACAATTTTCCCTTTGTGCTCCTTCTCTCTCGCCACTAACCTCTTTTCTTTACCTTCTCCCGAGCAGATGGACTTGACCACTCTGCTTAAGCTGCCCCCTTCCCCGCCCCCCCCCCAACCTCAGAAATTAAAGAAAAGAGTGGAGCTCCTGGCTGCCCCTCCTCCTGCCCAGGTTTCCCTCCTCCTCCTCTGGGCCCCCACATCCCTCGGACACAGACACCAAGGGCCCCCCACCCCCACCATCCTTCCAACCCTCACACCACAGCCACTCCCCCAGAAAACAAATCCAATGCAGGGGCTAGCCCCTCTTTTGCTCCCTGCAAGAATATTTTAAGCGAGTTTTGTTTTAAATCACATCCATTAATTTATCCTGACTTGCAATTAAATGCCAGTACACTTCTTTACAACCAGCACGGAATGTATTAATTATTACTACAAATGGTCAAATGAGAGCACAGTCCCTCCTAAAAATATTAATAAAATGCATAATAAATAATATTAATGAAACAAAAACAGACTCCTAAGCCCCGGCCAGGGCTTTTACTACTTCACACAAGGGGAAATGCAGCCAGTGAAACTTGCTATGTACATACTTTGGCAGGACTCTGGCCAACCACCATCATGGAACTCTGAAGAGCGTGTTTGTGGGGGGCCAGGGGCTGCGGTGCCCTAGGAGTTGAGGGCTTGGTGCAGACACCACCTCGAGAAGCTGACTGCCGGCCACAGCGCTCAGGAAGAGTCCACGACGCCTCGCGGTTTTGTCACGTGGTAGAGAAAAGTTACCCACAGGCTGCTCCCCTTCCTAAGGCAGCTGGGGTCACCCCTGCCTTGAAAGAACAATTAAATCCCTCGACCCAGAGGGCAACGGAGCCCAGCCAAACCAAGGCGCGGGGCTCGGGCCCATCAGCACGGCTTAGCTTACTGCACCAGAGCTGGAAGCCACCTTCTGGCCACACTGCCAGGCCCCCACTAACCTGTCTCCACATCACACAGCCCCTCCCGTCACCCCCAGCACTCCCTGCCGCATCCACTCCCCCCAGATCCAACACACCCACAGCACAATTGAATCTAATTAAGATCAGGAAGAAATTTGCATTTTCTTTTCACTGTACCCCCGGTAATCACAGAAGTTCTTCAAATTTTGAGAATTTTGTTCCTCTGCTAATTATTTCCCTCACTTTGCATTTCAAGGCACAAAGACAGTCTATCTCACTGGTGGTCTATTAATAGTTTGAAGTTTTGAGCATCCGAGGTGGGGTGGTGGTGGTGGGTCCCCCTTTTAAAACTATTCTGTCATTTCCAGTTTTGAAAAAAAAAAAGGTTTTTTGTTGTTGTTGTTAGTGGTGGTGATGTTAATGTCTCTTCCAAAAAGACAGCGTCGCTGTGCCATTCTGTGCATGACGATTTAGTCTACCCCTTACCACAGAGACTCTGCCTGGTTTACTGATTTACAGAACCTTGGTATGTGAATGGCACAAAGAGAGAGAGAGAGAGAGAGAGAGAGAGAGAGAGAGAGAGAGAGAGAGAGAGAGAAGAAAGAAAATTCCTTGGCATAAGAATATGTTTGCTGATCAAATTTCAGATCATATGTTGTTCATTATTATGACTTTACTTGAAAAACAGTTTGCCACAGTGAGATGGATTCACTTATATGCCTTCTACCCCTCCACTCCCTTTAAATACTTTGAAAAAAACAGTGCAATTTTTTAAAGGTACATTTAAAGCATGAGCTGGTTTGGATTAAAACAATGTTTCAACGTCCGTAAATTCCCTCGAAATACATTTTTAAAAGACTTATGAAAAGCCACACATGATTCTGAGGGAGCAAATGAGATTGTCCCACCAACAAAATTTAATGGTGATTTAAGAAAGTCTAATACTTTTCATTTACTTCCTGTAGAATTACTTGTGTACTTGACATTTATACAGTTTCTCCATTATATAACCATCTACTCTGGGCACACCAGATTATGCCAATCTATTAGAATGAAATTTGTACTCCATATAAGCAGAAGCTTCCAGTTGGTTTTGACTTACCATTATGTTTCAATGTAAAGTGTTATTATATCTGGGTATAAAGCACAGCTACTCCCTGCTCACGTTTTTAACTCTAATACTGTAATCTTTCTTGCTGCTTCTAGGGCTGTGTCAGTGTTTACATTCCTGGAAGTTAAATAAACCTACATGGCAAAACTCCTGGATAGACTGAATAATAAGGCCTATGATGACTAAACTGTTTACTTTTTACCTTGTTAGGATCCCTTTCTTGTAAAGTTTGGGGGAGAGGCAGGGAGAGAGGGAATGCGGGGGGCGGGGGAGTTGGTGATAGGAGATAGAAAGGGAGATTTACACACTGGCTTCCATATGTCACAAAGACCTTCCTACCCGCAACCAACGCGATTATAGCAGTGTGCATGAGTTAGTTTTGCCTTTTTTGTTTTGTTTTGTTTTCTTACATAGCAGGTCATCTGAATACCCCCCTTTTCTACTACCCTCCCGCCAAGAAAAAGTATGAACTTTTTTTTTTACCATTTTCAAATAGCAAATTAGCCATTAGATTTCATCATATCTTAGTAAAGCAATTACATCAAGAAAATGATAGTGCGTGTGGAATCAATTATGCATGCAGTTGGCCGGAGACCAAAGGCTGTGAAGTCGGAGAGGGCAGAATTGCTCGACACACACAAATAAAAAGCCCCTGGATCTCACAGATGGACCCCATCAGTTCATCTTACTGCCTAAAAAGTTCATGCACTTAATAATTTATTTGTGTTCTGGATACTGTTTCCCAGCTGAATATTAACAACTTTGAACTGAAGCATGCTTTTAGCATGGTATGGATGGAAGTCACGGCAGGGCAGAGCTCGGGTCCCTTCGAGGTTAAAATTGTAGTTATGTTTCTTACACACTGTTCATTCGCCATCACAATTTATTTTCTTTCATTACACATTCCTTTTAATCGGAATATCACTTTCAGTGTTCTGATGCTGCTCGTTAACCAGTGATAAACCCAGACACCACAGATGAACATCAATAACACGGCACAGGCGGTTCAACAGCAAAGGCAAACGCCAAAAAATCACAGGCTCTCAAAAATCGGAAACCGTTAGTTAGCACCTTGTTTTCACAACCAGGGCACTTGTGTACCTTGAGGGAGGCACCCGGGAGCCAGAGACCACGGTTTCCTTGAGTGACTAGGGAAGGCACAGAGAGAGCTGCACGAGAGCAGCAGCCGAACCAGGCCAGGCCCGAGACATGTAGGTGCCAGCCACCCAGTGAAAGCAGGAATCCGAAGCATTGTTAGGAAGGTCTGCAGTTTGCAGCCGTTTCTCTTCCAGAGGAAGAGCCTGATATCTTCATTCACTGGAATATTCAAGTCTCCCTGCCATCCAACTGCTAACAATAAAACTGCCCACAACTTCCGTGGGGGAACAGGGACAGGCCAGGCAGATTTCTGTGCGTATCTGGATGTGCCTCAATCACACACTTAAATTTCACAGTCTTTTCCCCAAACGAGGAGGACTTCCAGCCAACACTTCCACAAACTGTACTTAACATTACAAGAAAACGGATAAAACATATGTAATTACTTAAGGTTAGACTTCTAATTCCTCAATTCACTAAAGGAAACTTGGCAAGGAGATGTGTCATTTTGCTCCTTTCTACTGGGGCATCCGAGGAGGAGAGCCACTGAGGCAGCTAATACACAAAACATGATCAAAAGTGATTAACAACAGCTTCATATGCAAATTGCATTAATGAAGGAGTGCAAAGTCATCATGTAAATTAAATATGTCAAATCTCTCGGTGAACTTTCAATCTTGAGAAGAAAAAACACTGCTTTAATTTTTTTACATCATCAATTTTGCAAGATTGAAAAATCTAAGAATCTTGGTGCTATAAACAATTTTCACCTTTTTTTTCTCCTTCAGCAGGCTGACAGGCCAGCCTGATGTGCACCGAATGTACATGTTAATAGGCCAATCAAAAATGCAAAACAATTCGCAATTACTGGAAGGACCTAATGGTCATTAGAATTTACAACTAGGTAATGAACTGAAGTCTGCCCACACCATGCATATTCATAAAGCAATTTAGCCTTTGAAGATTAAAGAAGTGCTTAAAATTCAAATGAGCTTTAGCAAATTATCAGTAAGATTCATCCAAAAAGCAAAGGGTTTTTCTTCCTATGATTTCCTCATTTTTTTAATGCAAAATTGTTATATCTTCCAGACTGAGCTTAAACTAAACATTGAGCTCCCAGTGAAGCCAAAGGGGCTAACAGACAAACAGAGGCAGCAAACATCGTTACGGACTTTGTTCATAAAACTAAGCCCTTAAGAGCCAAACCTATCTCTAAACATGGTAATTTATCAAAAACAGCCCAGAGTTGCTCACAGGCAATACTGCACAGTCCTCCAACAAAACAGATTAACACGAGTCCCACCACCCTCCCCAAAAGCCTTTCCCCCCTCAAGTTGAGTCTCCTGTGTAAACATCCACTATGGTACAAAAACAGCTTTTTCATCGGCTTGGAGTGGCATTCACTTCAGAAGTTTCTGCTTCCAAAGGGAAACGAGCAAGAAAGGAGAGAGCATATGAGGCAGAGGAGTGAGATCTGGTTTGCTTCCGAAGAGTGAAAATCCTGTCGTGGGATATTTATCTTCCTGGGGGTTCCCCCATCCTGCCCTGGCAGCTTTTAATCCAAGAGGAACGGGTCATGCACACATCAGCTGACATTCACAAAGTTGTGTGTCCACCCACCACCACCGTCCCACCCACCTCAGTTATTAGAGAGTGTCATGGGAATTTGAATGTTCATGCTTCCCAATGACCAGTCTGGAGAAGAATTGAACTCACCCCTTGAATGCTACGTCACGCCTTACTAATCTCATGACATTTCAGTAATTCTAGTGATAGAACTCCCTGGGAAGGTCTCCTCTTCCCCCATCCCAAACACCCGAGTCAGGTGAAAGCACTAAAATGTATGTAAAAGTCCTCACTCTGCGAGTGTACAAGTCAGACTGGGGATAACAGCTTTGAAAGAACCACGTGCCCATGCTCACTGCTCCACTGCTGGACCCAAAGGGCTCTCTGCTTTGCAGACTGTGTTTGAACCCCTATTGAAAATATTCCAGTAACTTCTCTCTGCCACCCCTCACCCCCGGCAGCCCCCTGCCTCCAGGCTCAGATGTTTTCCTTGAGCTGATCTTACCTGAAATGTAAGTCTATCCAGGAAGAGGGACAGAGCCGGAGGGAAAAGGGAAAAAAACCTCAGGTACTATCCCTGATTCCTTGACTCTCTTTTCCATGGGCCCTGCTCAGAAATGTGCCACATTTTAACATTTATTAGAAAGAATAGGATGCAGAACTGCATGGAACCTGCATCCACAACCATCTGTATGAGCCACAGGTCCACAGTCCTGACCAATTCCGTTTGACACTAATGTTACTCTACATGAGTAGAGTTCAATGAGCGTTGATATGGGATGTGACAGAGTAAATCAGAATTAGATTAAAAACAAAAGTTTAGAAACCGGTGCTGCACTGCAGAGCAAATGGGACTTGAAGGCAAAATTTCCCTTAACTGCCTTCAAGTCATTTTCCCTATTAGAGTGTTTGCCTGCCACCCGCTTGCTGGCAATGCCGCAGTCACATCAGAGAGTAGAGTGTGATGCATACAGGAAGGCTTGAGATAGTCCTCTTCAGATACAATACCTATATATTTAATATATAGCAATTAACTTCTGGTCAGGAGTCTGCAGGCAGCAAGCTGCCCCAAGCAGATACGGGGGGGAGAGAGGGCCCAGAGCTGGGACAAACACAAAAGACAGGTCTAACAACAATGCCTGCTGTCAGCAGCTGAATTATTTTTATACAGGAATTTTTATCTCTATTGTACAAACAAGTACGTGTCTGTGCAGACTTGTTAAGGAATCCACTTGTATGTAGAATAAGATTTTTTTTCTTCCTTGCTACCAGTCACACAGCTCCAAGATCAGAAGAAATACATAGTCTTTGAAGCTGCTCAAATGTTTTAGTTAAAAGGACAGCAGTTGTTTTCAAAGATCCAAGAGTATCTTTATCAGAATTAAATTTTTCCTTATTGATTTTTCCCCTTAACATAACAAAAACATAACATGAGAAGGTTACGATTTATTATTAAAATTTCTTCTCAGCCTTTAAATCATTCTTCAGTAGCCAATGTTCACTCTTAAATGTAAAAGAAAAAAAAATTTAATCTTAGGACGAGGTGGAGTAGCAGAAAATCACGAGCTTTCAATTTAACATTGGTTAATGTACTGTTTTAACTGTGAACTCAGACTTGGGGTGGGGGGCCAAAATGAGGAGCAAATGCCTCATTGTGAGCTGCTCCTTAAATGTAAATAAATCATGAAATCATGATATCCCCTGACTGGGTGAAGGGAAATGCTTCAGATTTTTTTTTTGGTGGTGGGGGGGGGAGGGGGTTGGCAAGTAGAAACTCCATATTTAAAATGTAAAAAAGATCAGGCATGACATGCAGGGTTTTGTGCTCCAGCTAAGGTAAGAATCCAAGCCACACCTTATTTCCCTAAGAATTAACAGATGTGATTTTTTTTTGCAGCTCTTTTATGCATCATTACATATCAAGAAAATGAACAACTGATGAATATAAATTTAAATGCTCTGATGCATTAGCAGAGGGCTTCCTTGTGTTTTTTAGAAAGTTCAAACAGAAAATAGAAAGGGGGGCGGGTGCACAACAGCACCTGTGTTCTTTTCAAAAGCACCTTTGCAGGTTTCACAATAATTCCATTCTTCATTTTAATGGGATTTTTTAATCAGTGGACTCACCTCTATCTAAAACTAAGATCAAATTGTAGGTGTAATTGTTCATTGCCAATGCTAACAAGAGGGAAGATACTAACAGAAACTCATTGTGAGTGACCGAAGGTCCCCAGGTATCCCCTTCATCAGCATGCCTGCTCCAGGTGCCCACTGGGAATTCCCTGGCTGCCCCATTCAATCCTGGTCACAGGCTGCCAACCCCATCTAGAAAAAGGTGTGCATGGCGCTTTCTCACCTCTTTTACAGGAAGTTTAACCCTGACCATCTCACCTGTAGTGGCTATGATTTGTTGCTGACCACTCTAAGAACTTGGTATTTTATCTTCCTAAAGAGATCAAAAAGGAAAGAGGAGAGCAGCGGAGGGAGCGAGCCTCGTCCTTGTACTCAGCGCACTGGCTCAGAGCAGCAACCTGTTCAGGTGGAGCTTCCAGCGGCATTGCATCAGATCCGCTGCGATCAGTCTCCAGGGTGAACCCAGAGATGAAACGCTGCGGTTCCCTTCTGCACACTTCTCATTCGCCAGTTCCTGGCAGCTTATTTTTCCAAGTGTTTTGTTTCAGGAAACGCGTATATTTTTCTTTGTATGTTTTGTGGATTTACCACAACTGGTTCTGACAGCTGTTGATTCTGTTAAATGAACACATTATAAAAATCCTCTTTAAAACCTCAAGCCATCAGTGGACTCAAAAATAATGGTAAAATATTTTAATGGAGTTCCAATTGAGAATTGGTAAAAATAACAATAATAATAATAATAATAATAATAATAATAAATAATAATGAAGGTACAGAAGTCCTTCAAGACAGCACTAAACTGAATATCTGTGTGTGTGTGTGTGTGTGTGTGTGTGTGTGTGTGTGTGTGTGTGTTTAATGGAGAAAGAGGGGTGTTGCAAATCACCACAAATATTTACACTGTACACCCTTTGTTCAAATCACATACTTTTAGCAGGAGAAGCTGGAACTGTGGCTATTTAAAATTTTAAATATTCAAACGCCTGTAATTAACCATATGAAACAAATTATGTCACATTTCTCCATACCGGCACATGCAAAAAAATTCTGCTGGTGGATGGGGAGGTAGCAGAGTTGGGGAGACAACTCCAGGAGGAGGAAAGGATGATGTTTTCATTTTGCTATAGATCAAAGAACAAGAATGGGGACTGTGGCATAGCGAGCATTTTTACATTGCTGTCTTTCACACTGGGCTATCTAAGTTTACACAATTCCCCAGGCTAGCTGCATATTAAGCTGGCTGTGTACAGCTTTATTATGGTGCGGTGGTGGGAGAAGCATTAATATTCCAGCTCTGCATCTGACAGGACATTTACATGCGCCCATCTGAGCGGCACCTGAGAGCTCCTCCAAGGTGCAGCCTCTGTGTGCCTATTGTAAAGGCAAATGAAGCTCACCTATTCCCTGCTGAGGTCAGAAGTGACCTCACCACCCCCCCTGCCTCAAATCCTTCCCTTGCCAATGGAACTCAATGCCATCGCAGAATGACGAATGAGTTCAGAAATAGATCCCCAGTTACGAACCCTGCTAAGAACAGCAAAAGCCTTTGCTGAAATGTTTTAAAAATGCATGGGGAGTGCAGCTGGCCAGTAAAAAAGCAGGACGACAAATTCCAGTGAACCCAATATGGACTACGGTACAGTCTAAAACTGATTAGAAATACAGTCTGATGTTTACTGGCTTCAAATTGAGTTTGGCATCAAGTATGCTGGCTTTAATAATGCTGGCATTTTATTATTATTATTATTATTTTAAATCTGCCTCTGGTCTCCGGCAGCACATGTGGAGAGCTAAAGCATTCTTATTCGTCAGGTTACATTTCCTGGAAATTAAGTTTGTGACAGAAAATGACTCTAGTAGCAATAATATGGTTCATGCTCAAATTAATTAGGTCATTGTTGTAAAAACTACATGGCAAATTACAAAGGTAAATTTACTGATATTGGCCAGAGCTCTATACCCTGGAAGTAAAGGGGAGGCAGCTGAAGGATGCTGATTTACCTGGGTAGGAGCAAAGAAGAGAGGAGGGAAGGATACAATGGCCAATTTTCTATTTGTACTACAAATAAAAACTACTGGTCATTACCCATTCAATTATTATAGTCTGAACATATTTTACCAACTTTATTAATGTCCTCTAAATTGACACATAAAATAAAAACCTGCTTGATTTAAGATAATGTTCAAAATGGGCACTAAGTTTAAAAAAAATTTTTTTTTAATCCTTGTAATAACAACACTGCTGACATAACCATGACCCAAATGAAATCTGAACAAGCAGAAAGGTACTAAAGATCCTTGGTGATTAAATCTCTTGCTAAAAAAGTGGCAAGGTGCCAGGCTGAGTCCAGCTTGATGCTAAGTGCCTTTTATTGCACAAAGCTGGTACTACTGTCTGTAAAAACAGACTTGGGCTTGGGGTAAATTTTGTCAAATGATTTCTTTGTGCAATAAAGGGAATGAACAGACCAACCCAAGTAGATTAAATTAACATCGAATGACACAATCTCCGTTGCATCTCCCTAGCTGTGCTACTTCGGTTAAATTTCAGATTTTCCCCCAAAGGAAAGACAAACTTTCTTCCTTCCTCCCAGACTAATGTGGGAAGCCACCATTCATCTATTCTCCTTCATTAAACATTTTCACTAAGAAATCACGAAATTCTGAAAAATGCTTCCCTAGGATTTGCATGTTTGCTATATACTCCAACATAGTCCTCCCACATCAGTCAAACGACACAGACGCTGCAGTGTGAAATTAATGATTTTCCAGGACTCTAAAATGTGCCATTAATATGCATCCAACTCGCCTCTTCCCTGAGCTCAGGGTTTGCTCTCCTGACATTGCCTGCACGTTTCTACACCCAGGTGCATTTTTCCAGCCCATGGGCAGCTCCACAATTAAAGGCCACATTCACCAGGAGAAAAGGTGTGCAAAACAGATTTCAGATCCTTTAAAGTAAAACTCACAACTTGAAACACAACAAGGAACGGGGTGATTTAAAAAATTACAGCACTGTTTTCTTAAGCGTTCAGAGAATAAACACAGAGAAAGGGAGGGAAACTTTCTCCCTCTGCTCCTGTACTAGAAGTGAATACATATTTGTGTTTCCAATAAAAGGCCATTTTTACATTAACTGTCTGTAACAGCAGGAGACAGAAAAACTAACACAATCGCCACATCACACACAGGAGGATCTTCCTATCACGTGGCCCTATTCTCAAAACTATTATTTATAAAAGACAACTAGGAAAATGCACAATGCATCTTTTCTGTGTCACCGAAAGGAAGGAAACTGTCTGCAGAACTTGGAATCTTTGGCTCTTCCACCTTTTAGATTTTTTTTTTTTTCTTTTTGGCTTTCCGAAGTAAATTTAGCAGCCATGTGGGCCACTGTGTTTAATTAAGCTTTCAAAAGTCCTCTGACAATGCCAACAATTGTAAGACACTTCTGCGGCTCAATCATGCAATCACTGTGACAGTTCTATTTACAATTTGTCTTAGAGTTTCTCTGACATTGCACTTTGACAAAACATCCAAGCTGCCAGTTCACAACCTCTCTCTGTCTTATTTACAAATACAGCTTGTATGTAGGGCTCCCAGACTCATGAACATGAGTCTTTGGGTACTGGCCTCACAAACAGAGGCTTCCAGGGAAAATCCTAGGTGTTTAGTAGGAAAACAATATTCTCTAGTCTGTGGATTCTGAAGGTAAATAAAATGTTAATCAGTATATTGGGGGGTGGTTGTTGTTGTTGTTGTTTAGCTGCCATACTACTAAATATTCACTTCAGCCATCAGTGGTTTTTATTCAGAATCACACAAATAAAGAAAAATGAAAAAATAAGGAGTCGTAATATGATACTATCATTTATAGTCTTATTCACAATTACACTGTAAAGTATACATGTACATCCTCCAGTTCAGTCTGAGCTGGCATTGGGCACAAAGAGAAAAGGCAAGTTGATTTTCTAAATTCTGAAAAGCATGAGCGCGTTATACTTGATTTACCTTTAAATAACGTGCTAATGTATTTCTGTTCTGAATGAGTAGTTCTCCCTTCATTAGGGTATCTGTCTTACATAGTATTATCTAGATATGACGTGTAGGCAAATAATTGTTACATACCCTGGTTATGTGTCTCTCTTCATGATTGTAAGGAGGAAAATAAATGTTACATACCAATAGTAGTAGGCTTTATTAAATTTTGTAGAATTTGTCATATTGTCTCCCATTCTCTCTCAAAGAAAAAAAAAACTATGTTGATGATAGCCCAATCCTAATTGAAAGATTTCTAAGTGCAATAAACCAAAACCTCAGATCTGATATATAGGCTAATATTTTTGGCCTTTTCTATGACTGAACAGCAGTTTTACATTCACTAATCTCCAATTAATATTTCCCCATCATAAAATATGAGACTAGAAAACAAACCCAACCCCCTATTAAGAGCCCTGGCTACAATCAAAGGCTGCTGATATCTGATGGTGGATATTTCACACACAAACTGATGAACTGGGCCCCACACAGTATAACCTGCTCATTTCCAGTTACATTAACACCATTTCAATGGTCTCAGTGAATCCCAGTCACACAATATTTTGACTATTTGAGTAAAGTGAAAAAGGCAACCTGACCAATGTACATGTGTGCAGGTAAGACGTGTACATGGGTGAAGTGCTGAGCGCATACCCATCTACTCACCAGGCAAAAATTATCCTTCCTAAAAAATACTCAGCTTTGAGAGGCATATGTACAGTCCAAATGAATACCATTTTACTGAAGATTTAAAGAACTCTATCTTATTCTCCTATTTGAAAGCCCTGAATTTTAAGCTTTATCTCAGGAAGATCTGTCGCTGTTTTATTCCTGCTTCCTGCCTATAAAATGGCCCAGAGCACACAGTGAGCTCAAATCCAACTTACATCACTTTAATAAAGCCTTTCCTACACAGCGCACTTAAATGACTACCTTTTATGTGGTTGCCAAACATATTCTTCCAGAGATTCATCAATACATCTCTTTCCTAATACAGAGCGTTGCTTCTCCTTTATTTTTGTGACACAATTCAAATATCTACTGAATGATTACTCTTATTGTTTCCTTCCTCGCCATAAAAAGAGAAGCAGACTTGGAATTGTGAAGACGTGCTTGAGAGAAATGGGCTGGGAGTACACAGCTGTCTTCCAGAACTTCGCTTCAGAGGCACCTGAGGGCCAGGGCATCTTAATTTATGTGCAATAGTAGAATGTTAATTTCACCATAGGAAACTCTTAATTCATTACTGTGAATTATGAGAAGTCGTGATGCTAGCTACTGACATCTCGCTTTGAGATGTGACCATGCTATTTATGTTCAGCCAATTCCAGGGTGGGAACAGGTGATTAAACACACTGAAACGGAATCAAGGCTTTGTAGTTATTCGTGCATGCAAGGTTTATCTCACCTAGGTCGAAGCACTTGTGCACCCATCATCTCAGTGAAATTATTTCATACTGGACCTATAAAATATATTTTAAACTTGCCCCCCCTTTTTTGGCTTTTCTGGGCTCTGTTATTGTACTACTTCTTGGGAAAAAAATAATAATAAAACCTTTATGACAACCAGAGAGGTAAGGAACATATCTTTTCTTTCCCTGCATAGAGTCACAACTATAACAGCAAAAAGCCTTTACTGCAGGGGCCTCCTCCAAGTACAGAAGCACAGAATTTCCGAGCTGGTTAATCTGAGCCTGAATAACCTATCTGGGACCTCAGTAAGAAGTGTGGTTTTAATTCTTGCTTGACAGACACTGTGTTTTGTCTTTTAAACGGGCAGCTCAATATGTAAATACGATGTTACATCACGCAAGTGTTACTCCATATTTGGTGATTTAGAAAGGCTTTGGATCTCCGAAGATGACAAATCCCCTTCCGCTTGCTCTTGCTTCATTAATCATGCCTTACACTTCTGTTCATTTTCCTTCCAGTCACAAGACAGCACATGGAAATGGTCATTGCTGTATCCTACTGGGGGGCGGGCGGGGGGGGACCCACGGGGCATAGAATCTTAACCTACCCGTCACATAAGCTCAATGTAGTGGATTCGAGAAAAATATTTTGTAAATGCAGCCTCTCTGGGAGATTTCTCATTTCACTGAAGGAAAAGTATCTGAATACTATGCAGGACACATTTAAAAAGAAAGAAAGGAAGAAATGCCACGTTTGATTTTAATGATCAAATTCCAGAGGGGGAGTGAAGAAATAATATGACATTTAATCCCCTCTGGACCACTGACCTACTACAGTTCAACTTTGTGGTCAAACTAGGTCAGAGAGAACAGTTACAGTGAATCAATTGATTATATGTACTATCTTTCCTAAAACTGAACAAATCTCTGATCTTTGGGGAGGGGACAGGGCAAAACAGAGGAAAGTGATCCACCGACAGGCAAGCCATTTTTGTCACCACCGAATCTGCATTCAGTTGGTCTTATGTGTTAAATCACTATTGTTTCACACAAATGTTTTAAGTCCACTATGTAGTGTTGTGTTTATCTCTTAGAGTAGGGATGTAAGTCCCTCTGCTAGCTGTTAATTCCTTTTCCCTTGAGCTGCTGAGAAACCCACACACCTAGTTAACTCTCTGCTAAAATTGACCAAAGGAAGGAGAGCTATTGAATGTAATGTGCCTATTTTTCTGAGAGAATTTTTACATTGTGTTACAGCAGAAACAGTGGAAGTCTGGACTGGACATTTGTAAGGGTGACATGTGGTTGTGTAAACCACAAACAAAATCAAGATACATCTGTCAAAACCACATCAGAGACAAGAGAGAGCACAGAGAAGCATTTATCATTTAGCTGAGGAGGCAGGCTGCAGGGAGCAGCCGCTCCTGTCAAACCAACCTTTTGAAATTTCCAACATGCCCTTAAACTTTTCGAGTAAGCATGTCTGTGCGCTTCAGCAACTGCCCTCTCTACTCTGGCCTGGCCAGTCGAAAATGGCATCTTAAAGTCAAGGTCACGGTGTCATCCCGCCACGGGGCTGTGTTTAATTACAGCCCCATACGGGCTGACAGCCAATATGGATCCAAGGCTAGCCCTGAAGCTCAGTTAACTCTTTCCACCCCCTCCAAAAATGCCTGTCGGTCCAGCCCACTTCGTGGAGGCCCTGAGAACTAACTGCGCCCCTGGGAGGTCTGCCCAGGTGTTCTGACTCAAACAGGTCACTGGCCCAACTGCAGGTGCCCGTACATGGCCACATTCTCTCTGGCTTGTTCCCCCAGGCTAGGAAAGGGACACTGGACACCCAGCTAGGTGTAGTAAGATTCAACAACTTAAAAATGAGAAGAAAAGAAGGAAAGAAATTCAGAATCAATAGATCCAGAGAGAGGGTATCAGGTGTGTGTACCGATTCCACCTACATCTGACTCGGTGAAGTGGAAAATGTTTATTTTTATATTGTGTCCTGGATGTCAGCAATGGGACTGATTATGTTAACATCACAGGCTGTCATGGACAGTCACATGGAGAAATACAGAAAGCCCTCTGCCACTCCTCAGTGCTTGGCTACAGCGCCTCTGAAACGAAAAGAAAGCATGCAAACAGCTTTTCTCCTTGCTTCTCATTTACCTGCTATGTGTTCCTGTTTGGGGCAAATTCCTCTAGATGACGTTGATAAACAATCGTCATCCTCTGGCGTGACCTGGATGCCAACCTCCACAGGATTGGATGCTTTTTTCATCTCGATTGGTGAAGGGGAAGGTGGCTTATCCACAGCTTTTTCTAAGCAGAGGCTGCCATTGCATTGTTTCCGTTTGTGCTCGATAAAAATAAGAATGTCCCCCAATGGGAAGTTCATCTGGCACTGCCCACACGTGAGGAGGTCGTGGTCCCCTTCTGGCGCTCCCAAAGGGCCGTGGTCTGGTTCATCATCTGTAAGAATGGCTTCAAGAGGTTCGGCTGTGGTTGGAGAAACAAAGGCACAATTATTAGGAGGGTCAGAAAGGAGGGAGTGGAGAGAAATACATTATCAACCCCATCCCATCCCACCTTTATGTACAGTGTTTCTAGGCTCTTCCTTATAAATCCCAGGAAATGTACCTAAAATGTACAAAGCTGTGGAGGTGGCCAGCAAGAACGCAAATTTATCAATGAGGTAAGTTATCATATATTTAAAGAAATCGTCATATATTTAAAGTCTAACTTGGAAAACTCCAGAAATACACATACACACTACAAATGTGTCTAATTTTGTGAGTTTGGGAAGAATGTGACTATGAACTAAAGTTAAGGCAAGGGACATAAAGAAAACTTAAATAATAACTATCCCCCCCCCCAAAAAAAAAACAAAAAACAGTAAAAACACAGATTGAAACCAAGTTTCTTTTTCCCCCTACATAGTAAGTTGTCTATTGTTTCAAAGAATAGAAGGAGACGTGAATAAAAACACACACCCTTTGTGTGTGAATGTATATACTCCTAAATTACACAGAGGCATAGCTCCATAAATTAGAAAGCTAGTACATCACACAGAAAATGTGCCACATTTACACCGACGTAGTAAGAAAGCGACTGCATTCACCTGTGAAACAGATCTAAATAATAATCATAACGCAGCATCATTCACACTGCCAAAAACCTTCCTGATCTCCCGCTCAGCAGTGCCACAAAATCAAAGAAATACCAAATTCACTGGCAATTCTTCTCAGACACATTAGCTAAATGGGATACTTTTGAGTACTTAAGAAAATAAGCCAATTAGTCATTTTTCATTCTGAAGAAAGCAAGCCTAAAATATCCTAAAACATGTTTGTACTTGGTAGCCTGCATCACATAAAAATCAGAATGGTCAAGCAAACGCCACATTTCAGAACAAGGCTGAGAAGGCCTTTCTTTAGACTTGAAATACTTTGCCTAATGTTGTCAAAGTTGACTAATTTTCTGAATGAGCTCTAAAACGCTTCATTATGGGACTATTTCTGCACACATAATCACCAGCGATGGTATAACAAGGTAGATACGTCTTTTATTTCTGTTTCCTTTTTTAAAAAAACACTTTGCACCAAAACACTCCAGCATCTATTTGAACAGTTTCTATTACTACTATTTAACCTTCCAAAGGGGGAAAGAGAGTTGGTAAGCCTCTGCTTCTGAAACCTTATGCTTACTCCATTAAAAAAAAAAAAATCATAAAATACAAAACACTTCCAGGATGCTGCCAGTTAATAAAACTGAAGCAGAAAATGTACAAGTCTTAAACAGTTAATCAGTCTGACCTTCTTTAGCAAGCTGCCAATTTCACATTTAATGAACTTAAAGCCACAGAGAATCAAAAAATAGATTTTAATTTGAGTGTAGAATATTGGAACAGATTTTGATAAAGTGCAAAAATCCAGTGAACTCAGGTTAAATTTATTTCAACCCTACCCAGGCTGAATATTGAGGGGGAAGATCTGGAGTAACTCCCAGATGTGCTGGGTGAAATAATATTGAGAGAGCCCTGACTAGCTGCACCTGTGCTCAAGTAGGACATGTCATAATTTCTAGCCTCTGGTACTCCTCCTAATTTAACATAAGGTCATCACAGGAATATGAAGGTTATAGTCCTACTAATAAAGGCAGCGAGGTGAGCATTTATGTTTCTTTGCCCAACATACTGACCAAAGGATAAACGCAAAATACACATGAATGCTTCTCAAATAAAAAGAGACAGACGGAAGTGCTTATGCATTATGCCTCTATGTCATTTTTCTCCTACATTTGCTTTCATTTTGACCAAATGAGGAACTGAATAGAGAAGTCATTGTCCCAGATCCCTGCTATGTGAATTCAGGATTTTAAGTACACATGGACAAATGGGGGTTTTTTGTTGTTGTTGTTGTTGTTTTTCAGCATTGACTACAAGTTCTGAGGTTTACAGACTAAAGAAAGATTCAGGAAAAATGTTTTATTTTATTAAAGTTAGTAGTACATAGACCCTAGGCAAAAAATAAAAAAACACAAAACAACAACACTTTTTTTTTTTAACTCCACCGTTAAGATTCTTTTTCTGTTCCCAAGGCCTGACACATTTCTGAAAACGGAAATATTTAGGAGTAAATGGAAATATTCTCCTAGGTAGCAAATAGTTAAAGGTAATGCGGTACAAAACAGACTTGGTTAAAGTCTTCTGAATGTAGTGACTGAACTGATTTACAATCAAAACCAGGAAATGAAGTGGTAATTCAGAGGGTGCTGATTACACCTCCACATTTCACCTAATTAATTTTATAGGAGGCAAAGTTCTTGAAAATAACAAGATGATCAAATGTACAGATATAAAACCTGTAACCTCAACATTTTCTATGCTCTTAACGTAGATTATTGCTAATTAACAAGAATTATATCCTAATGTATGAAATAATGTTTAACATCAGGCTCCCTGCAAAACATTTGCTAGTGATGTTCAGAAAAATACCAAGACGTGTCCTTATTATTGCTGCTATATTATTAAAAATCAGGCAGAGTGGGGCACAAAGAAAATATGAAAATACAATTCTCTTGGTGTAGTCTACTGATTTGCATTGACATCTATTCTCAGTGGCAATCAACATTTCCTTTCTGGGCATCAGATAATTTCTCTGTATTTTAATGCAAATTCCTCTTTCCCTAAAAATATTCCTAACCTCAGCCATTTTACCCCCTCCTTCAATTCAACTCCATCCTCCTTCGCCCCCACAATACCATCCTTTCTGAGCCCTGGCCTAAGCTCTGGCTACAAAGCGGGGAGTCCAGGATTGAAGTGGAAGGGAGTGGGCAAATGATCATAATAATTAGCGCGAATTCTCTACGAGAGAAAGAAATAGAAAATAAAATGCTTCTGCGTTCAAACAGCAAGACAGACTGAAACGTCTCAATGCCCCAGCGGCTGACTGAGAGATCTTTCCTCTTTCTACAGTTGCAAAGGAATAAATTTAAATTTAAAAAAAAAAAAAAAGGCCTTAGGAGAAATATAGGGAATGAGCGAGGGAAACTAGGGCTGCTGGGGAGGGGGAGGGGAAAAGAGATCTGCCTTCAAGTTTGCTTTCCAAGTCCTTCCCTTTGATTGTCTTAACAGTGTAAGGAGCAAACCGAGACTGAAATGCCGAGAGGAAAAGCAAAGAAACAAAAGCGAAGGCAGGGGCGACAGACCCGGGGCAGGGGGCCCGCGGGGGCGGCCGGTGCAGAAAGTGAAGTTGGGTGCAGGAGGCTCTGAGGCACAAAGCGAGCGGCACGCCGGCTGCAGGCTCCGGCCGTGCTCGCTGCGAACACGTGCAGCGGCGGCTGCGGGGCCATGGGGCCCGGGGGCCGGGGGGCCGGGGGGCCGGGGGACGGCGGGCAGCCAGGGGCCCAGACTGCCGCCTCCACGCCCCGCCGTTAGACAAGGTGCCCCGGACCAGCCAGTTGGAAGAAAAGGCACGCGAGGCTTAAAAAAATCTCGGGTGGGTGACCCGGTGCAGTCTCGGTAACACCGCACACACCTCGAGCGCGGCTCCAGAAATTCATTTTGTGTCCGGAGACTCACACTTGACTTTGGGGGAATCTCAGCAAATGCACGTCTCCTGCAAATTCCGGCACCGGGGCGCGCGGCGCTGCGGTGGCTGCGGTTATTCATTATTAATGACGCTGCTTGCCCGCATCATTATGATGATAACTATTACTATTGTTGTGATTTCGGGCTCCTCAGCAAGAGCTGCAGGAGGCGGGGGAGCCCGGGGTCGGGCGGCGGAGCCGCTCTGCAAGCCCGAGGTGGCCGCAGCGGTCCGTGCTTGGAGCGGGTGAGGGTGGAAGAAGTGAACCTGGAGACTTAAGTACAAACTTGCCCGACCCCACCCCCACCCCACCCCACCCCACCTTTGGCCTGGCCGCGAAGCCGGAGAGCGCGCACCCTCCCCCGCCCTCCCTACCGACGTCCCCCGACCCGAATGAACACCAGAACTGCACCCCGCTCGGCTCCCGGGGACCGGGGATGTCGACGCACGGGGTGCTTTCTCCGCAGCCCTGGCCTGAAGCATTTTTAAAGTCAAAATGAAGAACAAAGACATCAGGGGTGATGGGGGGAGAGAGGGAATTCTGCCTAACCGTCCGTTTCCCCCACCCCCACCCTCGCCAAGCTCTTCCCTCCCTCCCCGGTGCAGAAGCCGAGCGCGGGGGGTGGGGGAGGCTCTGGTACAGGTTCAAGTTCGCTGAGCTTTCTTGATCTTGTTCTGCCTCCTAGCGACCGAAAGGCACTCATTCAGCCCAAGAAGCAAAGGATGGGGGGGGGGGGGTCCTGAAGATCCGAATGACTCCCGCCCCCTCTTCGCACCCAGTAAAAGGAGCGCCCCCCGCGCCCCCTCCAAGCTGGTCTCGTCACCTAGAGCCCGCACGGGAATGAGCGGAGAGGGGGGCTGACCCACCCAGCCAGGAGTGTCCCGAGACGGACCCGGGATGGGGGGTGGGGGGTGCGGCGAGCACTGCAGGTCTCAGTCGGTCCTCTGAGCCCCCAGTGCATCCTTCCGAAGGGCCCGGCGTTCCCGACTCCTGCGAACACTGCCCTTCTTTCCCGCCGGTACCTGGCCGGACTGTAACTTCACACCGCCGCGCGCCGCGTCTGCTCCGCATCCGGCGCGGCCGGGGGAGTGGGGGGCGGGGGAGAGCGGCGAGGGAGGGATGCGCGGGGGTGGGGAGAGGGAGGGCCCCGCAACGTGCCGGGGCGGGGGAGCTTCCAAACTGTGTGTGTGACAAGTTCCAGGGCCCAGTGAAAAATTCAATTCTCTGTGCGCACCTCCCCCCCCTTCAAAAAATACAGAATTGGGTCTATAGATGGTCCTTTAAAACTGCACCAAAAATTAAAATAAGGGTGGTGCATGAAGAGGGGAAAGGGTGTGGGCCCTCTCACGCCTCTCTTTTCCTCACTGACAAACTTTCCTAAGTGCCCACCCCCGCCTTTCCAGACGCACGCTACTAGCCAGGAGAGAGCCACCCACCCACCCTGATGGGGGCTCACTGGGGCCACCACCACCACCATCCCCCATCCCGACCGAGCCAGGCCGGGGACAGAGGGCAAGAACTCAGGGATGGGGTACGCAAAGTCCCGGGATGCAGCACTCCCAGAACGCGTTGCCGAATATACTACCCCCTGCCGACCTCCCCACACCCACCCACCCCTACCTGGCTAGTCAGTGCTCGGGAGGGCCGGCGGCCAGACCGGGTGGGAGGGGGACAGGGAAAGCACGTGCTGACCGCCCCGCCGTCCAGAGCTGTGGACAAGAGACGCAGGGAGAAGGGGGGTGGGAGGGGGAGGCAGAACGCGCTTTTTCAGTTGCTTTGCAAAATAAAAATGCTTTGCAAAGCCGAGTTTCTCCCCAGCCGATTTCGAAGTCGAGGTGGCCAGGAGGCGGTCTGAGTACTGTGGTGGGGGCGAGAGGGGCTGTGGCCCCCGCCAGCGCGGAGTCTCGGTACGGACGGCCTGCCGCGGTGCCGGCCGGCGGGCGGGCGGGCGGGCGCCGGGCGCCGGGTGGGCGATCCCGGGCCGGGCGGGGGCGCGGCGAGGCCCGGCGAGGCCCCGGCGAGGCCGGGCCGCCGCCGCCGCCTGCTCCCAGCCTGCCGCGCCGCGCTCGGTCCTCTGTCTGTTTGTTGGCAGGAGGCTCCCGCACACGCGGTGCTTGTAAACATTCAGACACGAGATTTTTCCCAATCAAAATCCACTTCCACTTTTTTTGAAAATCTTCCAAAAAATAGTAAGAGGAGGGAGTTCCTCGCTCCCTCGCCGTGCCGCTAAGCGCTCTAAGTTTGCAACCGAAGGGGTTTGGGGGGGGAAGAGGTCATTGTCAATGTTCCCCCTTTATTTAAAGAGTGTGAGATTTTTGTGCCGGGGGGTGGGGGGGTGGGGGTGTCAAAGAGGAGAGCGTTGCAGAAAAACGGCCGGCGGAGCGTTCGGCTCCTCGATTTGGAGGCAAGAAATGTTGCATTCTCTCGCCTCGTTTTATTTAATTGTTCACGAAATTTCATTTGGCTCGTCTTCTCGCCGCCACTGAAGTGAGGCCGGGAGGGGCGGGCATCGGCAACCTCGGCGGCGGCGGCGGCGGCCGGGGCGCTCGCCCTCCCTCCGCGGCTCGCCTCCAGCCCCGGCTCCTGCCCTTCCGAGGCGGCGGCGGCGGCGGCGCGAGAGGGCGAGCGCGAGGAGCCGGCACAAAAGGCGGCAGGACGAACACCCACCTCGGGCCGGAACAAAAGGCGGCGGCGGCGGCGCGGACCGCGGCTCCGCTCCTGCCCGGGCGCCCGGCTCTCCCCGCCGCCGCGGCCCGGCTCCACACTCCGCAGACTCCGCGAGCCGCGGCCCCCTCCCACGACCCCACTTTCTCACTATGGTAGGCGCCTACTTTCCTCCCTGGGCACTCTTGCCCGCGAGCGCGCTGCTGTCCGCAGGCCAGCCTCACCGACGTTCTCCCCGGGAATTGTGTTTTAGGCTTGGATTCCCTATCACACCGCCCCCCCCTCGCCCGCCCCCCGTTTTCCCTCCTTGGGTGCGTGGAAGCAACCCCCCTTTCCCTTCCAGTTCCCTCCCCTAGCTTTGCCTGAGAGTTGTTCGCATCCATCCATACAGCATTGTTCATTATTTTGCAAAAAAAAAAAAAAAAAAAAATTTGAAGGAGAAATCATTGCATTCCTTTTCGAAAAGCGAAATAAAGCAGCGGAAAGCAGGAAAGAGGAGGAGTCAAAATTTTTGTACAATTAAATAAAATAAAATAAAAAGGTGCGTGCGGTCCCAAAAGTACATACGGCTACGGTTCGGGATGGAATGAGGTTTTTTCTCCTCCCTTTAATCTCTTTTATCCGACTCTCGGAGGTTTTTCTTGTGGAAAAAAAAAATTTTTTTTAATGCATGCACACACCCCTGTCTGCCTCTGGCTCCCACTTCTCGTCCTGCGCGCTCTCGTGATTATTAATAATTATTATTACTATTATTGGGTTACTTACGCGAGAATTCCCGTTTGCTTAAGTGCTGGGGTTTGCCTTGCTTGCGGCGAGACATGGTGGGCTGCGGGGCGGGCGGGCGGCGGCGGCGGCGGCGGCGGGCGGACGACGGCTCGGTTCACATCGGGAGAGCCGGGTTAGAAAGGAGACTCCAGAGAAAATATCTTCATCAGTGCCTTTTGACATCCAAAATAAATTAGAAATAATACAAAGATGGCGCAGGGAAGATGAATTGTGGGAGAGCCGTCATGGCTTTTTTTTTTTTAAGCAAAAAAAAAGAGAGAGAGAGAGAGAGAGAGAGAGAGGAGAGATAGAGGGAGAGAGAGAGAGAGAGATGAAAAAAATGGCAAAAGCCCCCCTGAGCTGCAAGTTCAAGTGCGGACGTGACGTCCCTGCGAACTTGAACGTCAGGAGTCTGGATGGACAGAGACACACAAAACATGGGCAGGGCGAGCAGGAGAGAAGGGGAGGAGGGAAGGGGAAGCTCACACCAATGGACACACATCAGGGGCTGGACATGAAAAAGAGACCAGGACAAGCCAATGGCCAGTGCGGGGCGGGGGAGGTGCGGGGCGGGGGGCTCTGCAGACGCCAGACGCGGCCCCCGGGGGAGGGGCAGGCGGAGGGGAGGGGGCGCCGGGGCCGCGGGCTCACCAGTGGCCGCCACGAGCGCCGAAACAGCGGCGTGGCTGGGGGAGAAGAAAGGGGCGGAGGGGATAGGGGAGGGACGGGGGTGGGGGGCGCAGGACGTGCTCCTTCCCCCACGCCGCACGTGCACCCCAACATGAAAGATTTCTTTTCAGCTGGAGTGCACGGGGCGGCTGCCGCCCGGGGCCGGAGCCGCGCGGGCGGAGGGGAGCCAGGTAGAGTCGCTCCCGGACACCCTCCTCCGCGCGCACACCCCCTTCCCCTCGCCGCCGCCGCCGCCGCGCTGGCTCCCCGCGTGCGGACGCCGGCGGCGGCGCTCGGGAAACTTTGCCCGCGGAGAGGAGAGCGAGCGAGGAAAAATCACCCGAAGTTGAGAGCTCAGCCTCCAAGTTACCGCCACGCAGCGGGCGAGGGGAGGCAGGAGGGAGCGCGTGGCGACGCGGAGCCCGGCCCAAGTTTGGAGGGTGGCAGGTCCGGAAGGGCAGCGCGGGGCCTCCCGGCGGCCTGGAGGGAGGGAGGGGGCAAGGGCGTGGGAGGCGGCGCAGGCCCGGGCCGGAGAGTCGGGAGGGCGCCCCCCGAGGCCGAGCCGGGGGTCCGGGGTACTGAGCGCCCCGACAAACGACTGGGTCTGGATGCAACTAGAAGCACGCAGGAGAGGCGCCCAAGGGTCGCGGAAAGAGAGCGAGGCCGAGAAAGAAAAACACGACCAAACTCGGAGCCCGTGTCGGCCCCCGGAGGGGAGCGCCGGGACCCGGGGCGACGGAGGCGCCGAGGCGTCCACCTCTCCGAGCGGCCGCGGGCCAGAGGACAAAGCACGGGCAGTCCCGGGAGTCCCAACCCCTGGGAACGCGCCTCTGGCGCCGCGGGAGGTCCCGGAACCGGGTCCCGAGCATGGCCGCACCCCCTCCCAATCCGGAGCCACTGCATAAGCCCAGAAGCACGAAAAGAAAATGTTTCTTAACGGACAGAGCACAACTATTCCTGTGCTGTTACCCGGGGACAGAAAACAGGGGATGGAGAGAGCGACTGGCTCGCTGGAGCAGCGGGGATGCCATGGTGCTTGGGGTGACCGCCCCGGGTCAGCGCCACGCTTCCCCACGCCCAGCCGCCCACCCCGGAGCCCGCAGCACCCCCGCTGGCCTTTCTGCACACGTTCCCAGCAAACTAGGGGAGACCTGTTGGAAATAAACCCCTGTCTCTTTAATGCACACGCGCGCGCGCGTACACACACACACACACACACACACACGCTACCGCTGTCAAAAAGCGGGCTTCACTCTGGCGTGGGATACTTTCAGTTTTTACGTAAAATGTACAGCAACAGCACCCCCTGCGATTGGAAAGTTTATTCGGAAACGTGCCTACCAAGTCCCCCGGCGTCTCCCGCCTCCCAGCCTCCCCGCCGGCCTGCGCCGCCCGGTAGCCTCGGCCGCGGAGACCGCGCTGCGATCACGGATCCGGAAGGGCAGGGGGGGCTCGGGAAGGGGCTCCGGCCCGCGGGAGGCGCGGGGCGCGCGGCGGGGAGGCGGCTCGCCGCGGCCCGCGAGGCCCCGAGCTGCAGGTGAACGCGCGTGAGTGTGTGTGTGCAGGGCGAGGAGCCTCCTGCGTCTCCTCCAAGCAGCTCCGCCACCCCTCGCGGCTCCTCTCTCCCCTCCTCGGTCTACGGGGCTTCGCGTCCGTCAACTCGCCCACCCGGCAGGGGCCTGGGCTGGCGCGGGCGCACCCCCCTCCCGGCCCTGCCCGCGAGCGGCTGTGTATTCTTGTGTTGTCTTAGCTAAAGTTTCAAACCTATTGGAAAAGGACTGGCTCGCCTAGCTCAGCGAAGCTTCGGGCTCCTGGAAGGAAGAAAAGGGGAGTTTTGACGCGCAACCTTAGGAGAGATGTGGGCTGGGCTGCTTTTGTATGAACGTGGTGGGTTGTTTCTCTCCGGTTTGGCGGGGGGTTGGGGAGGGGGGGGGGACTCAAAGAAGCAGGAAGATTCACTTTCAGGAAAGCTCTGTAGCGTGTACGTTACACCATTTCCCCTTTTTCATGAGTTCTTCAGAGCAGGTCAGCATCTCTCTTCCACTACTATTTTTTTTTTTTTTTTTGGTCGAGTTATACTTAGAGCAACCAAAAGAATGTCCTTGCAGGGTGGGGGCGGCGGGGCGGAGCGGGGCTAGGAGAAGAATGGTTGGAAGAAGGGGAGGAGAGGGAAGAAGAAAGCGTAACTGGGAGGCCTTTGAATAATAAAGTAAATAAAAGTCCCTTCAGGTAACAATAGGGAGAATCAGACTCTTTCGGGACCGAGCCTTTCGAATTTAAATATTTTCCCCATCCATCCATAAAAGTCCACATATAGAGAGGGTGTATCCATGGGCGAGTGTGTTGTGAAAATATGTATGTGTGATTTATACATAATGGTGAATATAAAGCTTTTTCAGGGGTTGGCTGCAGTGTAAAAAGTAATGACTTTATTACCTCTGAAAGGTTGTGTGGTTCACATTTAACAGTCTTCAGAATTATAATTCATTACACTGTTATGTGCTCTCTACAACCGGGACCCTATCAGGGCCGCTATCTGTGGTTATTTCCAATAAGTAACTGGCAACATTTTATTGATTTTCTTTTTTAAAAGAAAACATGGGAAATTAAGCACTTAGTGACAAGTAGGTCTGCTATGTTACTGCACTTGTTTCAGATTCTGGGGGGGGGGGGGTTCCTTCCGAAACCACATCTTAAAACATACATTAAAAACCCAGTTTTGCAGCTGCTTTCCCCAGGTGTCAGTGGGGAGGGAAGCAGTGGCATTTCCACCATTAACATATGTTTAATTTTACCATCATAAAATACCCAGAGTGAAATAGGAACTGCCCTCGACTCCCGCCCCTCCCCCAGCCTGATTTCACCCAGGCCAGAAAACCAGAGCTGTGTGTAGGCATGTGGTCCCTTCTGGTCGCGGACCCCAAGTCACGGTACCTCGGGCTCGTCCCAACGAGGGATGCCCCCTCCCTCATTGTGGCAGGATGGCTGGATGCTCGCAAAAAGCGCCCAAAAGTGGGGGAAGGGGGAGGGCTTGTATGATTGCTCAGAGACATAAAGATGTGTTGTTTTAAGAGGTTTTAAAATATTACATAAGTATTGATTAATGGTGCAGGTGGTTTTGTAGAGAGGTGAAAGGTCGCTTGAAACGAGCACACTTGGATACCAAGAAGTATATTTACCTTTCCAAAAGTGGCTTTTAGAAAGCAATAAATTATGACGACGTTAAAATTATTTTCTGAGCGTTCAGTTAACTTCATCTGGAGCTGCAGAACCTTTTGCTGTTGCCACTCAGGGGGCAATACCCTGCGTGGGCTCTTCCCCAAACCTTTGGTGAGGACGTTGCCTGTAAACTCCAGGCCAGCAGACGACTCCTCCCCTCCCCTCTGCCCCCTTTTTATCTTGCCTGCGGAGGAGACCCCAGGACTTCCTGCAGTATAGATTCTGCCTCTGATCTCCCTACTTAATAGCCAAGTCCTGGTTTATGCTTTATAATGTGCTGACAAGTTTTCTAACAGACTTTCTGAAATAATGCACGTATATTCACGTCGGTTAGAAGCCCACCGTATTTTTAGAGTCGAGTAGATCTATACCTTAATGCAGTGAGAGGGTGTAAATCATAGAGGGTTTCATAGTCCTTTCAGTAGTTTTCGGTATGAAGTATGAGCCGCGTGGCCTCCAGACGTAACCTTTTAGGAAAAAAGACAGTGCTTTTATTTTATGGTGTAAAGTGCTTTTAGCTCCAGGGCTCTGAACGTGAACGTGGTCAACAAACAGCTCCGAGGAGGAGACTTAATACAGTCCCAGCCCTCGTGCCATGGATCGCCTGGCGCGGGAGACTCCGGCTCACGCTGAGCCGGAGAAGGAAGGGTTAAAAGGTCTGTCTCGATGGAAACTACAAGATTAAAATAAAATATTCACCGCCTGCCTTTAGGGAGAAATACCTTTATAGACTTAAAGATAAATAAGTGAATGACTGAATGAAGGGTTAAAAATACTGTGGATCCCACCTTGCTTTTCACTTGTTTTTCCCCCCCTAAAGACAGGTCAGAAAATAGAGAATGGGCAGTCATCTTCATAAACATAAAACTTAGGTACGGATTCTACCCTTAGCATAGGTTTGCATTTGGGGGTTCTTGCAGGTGGGAGTGCTAGGATGTTGTTAGGACAAAGGAAAATTAATTGAAAAGAGAAAGGGGGGTTGTGTGGGAAGAAGGAGGTGGGCTTTATGTGGGCACCCTAAATTGAAAGGTGAGCAGAAGGGCCACATTTCTTCCTCCTCTACTTCCGGTGCGATCCAGGGTCTGGGACCTAAGGAGGCCCCTGAGGGGCAGTGTCTACAACTTCTACAAAGGCACAGACTTCCCTCAGGGAGGTTCCTAGGGCAACACTTACTCTGGTATTTCTCCAGAGGCTCCCTGGGCCTTTGACTGGCTGGCAGGCCGGCCACCTCAGACCTGGATGAACCTATCCAAAAAATAAGAGAAGGGAGGGAGGGAGAGAGGAATCAAAAAGCTGAATCTGCTCTAAATAAGCCTACACTTGCCTCCAGACTGGGCAGCTGTGTGCTGAGTCAATAATGTGTGGGGAGAGGGGAGCAGTAGTCTCAGCACTTAAGACAACAAGGAGCTCTGTTGAGAACACTGCTAGGCGAAATAGTCCACTCCCTAACGTTGGCTTCAAAAACACACAGCTGGGGGGCAATGAAGCCAGTCCAATGTGTTAGAGATGTCTTCATGCAATACTCAGCACATAGTAGATGCTCAATAAACGGTTTTTTGAGTGGATAGTGAATAAATCCTATCACTACATAAACAAAACCAATATAACCATCCAAACTCCATTAGTTCCACCACCCCCAAACTAATAAGGCTTTGATCAGGCAGCCCTATTAAGAGTGCATCTCAGCCTGAAAGTAATTCCCACCAAGGATGGTGAGATTTAAAAAAATTTAATCCCAAATATCAGAGCAGCTGAACAATTAAGAATACAATACAAGGTATTTTCATCAAGTCAAGCAGATTTCCTTATCAAATATCTTCCAAATAAACCAGTATCAAAACTCAGTATCAAATAATCCATTTTTCTTTAACATTGCGTTTTAGATATGTACAATTACAGTTACCCAAATGAGAGCACTTCCAAAGGAAAAAATACAGTAAGAACAAACAAAAACTATCTCAAACTTCAGTCTCTGTGAACGCCCTCCCCTCCATGAACCTTTTACCTTTAACAAGGGAATAATTTTTAATACCTGTTTTTCACACCTAATATTAAAAACAAGCTTCACCTATTTCCCTCTTTTGAAGGAAGGGGTAAATAAAAAGAAAAGCAACACCACACACACACACACACACACACACACACACACACCTGGTCTAACACTTTGTACAGTAAGTTTCAGTCCAATGTGATTTAAAACAATGTGAGTTAAAAACCTCTTAAAATTTGGGTTTTTAATGGAAACGCTGACAGACTCTTAATTATAGCAGCCCTGCCAGACACTGCTATAATGAAATAGTTGTGCTTTCATTACTATAGAGGCACTATAGTTAAGGGTCTGTCAGTGTTTCTATTATAAACCCCAAGTTTAAGAGGTTTATAACTTAAGCTATTTAAATGGCACTGGGTGGAATTCAAGTTATCAGTCCAGATGTGAAGTTGTTTTATAAAAAACAGAATAACTCAGCTGAGGAAGGTGAGCTCGCTCTCTCTCCTCCTCCTCCCCCTCCTCCTCCTCCTCCTCCTCCTCCTCCTCCTCCTCCTTCTCTCTCCCTCTCTCCCCCTTCCTCCTATCATCCCTCCTTTCTAAGAAAATATCACATAAATGAATTTTAGTTGTTTCAGATGGTCTTTTAGCCAATTGCTAGCTATGACTTCACTGTCTAAAAAGAAATTTTATAGGCAGTTAGTCCTTTATTTGGACAAGTATTCTTTGCCTTTATTATACATTTTATTATCCTGTAAAAGATATATATGAAAAATATGTATATTAAAATATATATACAGAGAGAGACATACAGAAACAACTAAAAATCAAGATATAAGTTAAGACATGTTGCAGCCTCATATACACAGAGGTATACATTTTGTATTACATTCTGATGAAAGGAACAATAAGGCACCTCAGGTCGTCTCTCTCTTGTCTACTTACAGAATGGTAAAAGTGAAAGGAGTATTAACATCTTATTTCAGAAATAAGATGTTAGCTTTCCTGGTACCACTTGGTTTGTTCAGAAAGCTACAGCTAACATGATGCAGTCAGCATTGAACCACCCAAGGACTATACACAAACACTTTGTATTTCTCTGCCTGACTTTGATTATTGACAGATTGATCAAGAATTTCCCTTGGGTTATCTGATGGACTAGGTTTTTTGAAATATGTTCTATTAACCTGGTCTCTCACCACCATAATATGTAATTAATGTTTGTTAGTAATGATATGGCTGAAACTAATTCTATCATAAGGAAAACAGGATAGTGATGGTGATGATGGAGATGATGATGGTGATAGTAGTTTCTCTAGTTAACAAGTCCATCAGAAGGGAGTAGAAATAGGATGAAGATGAAGGTAAAAGGCTCAAACCCTGGGTTCTCCAGCTCTTCTTGCATTAGAAAAGTTTTCCCATAAAGCTCAGGTGGCAGATGAGCTAAGATGGTGTTTTCACATATATATAGCCCTTTGTCCCTCCCACACACACACCAAGATGTGGCATTGGCTAGGTTTTGTGACCAGGCCCTAAAGTCACTGACTTCAGACAGAAAGACCCACCAAGAACTGTACAGCAACCATGTCTGCACTTGGAAACCTTTTCACTTCCAAAGAAAAGCAATTCTTTTCTCTGTCCTCTGGAATCCAACCACCAAATCAGGCCATCAGGTTACCATACAGCCTTAGTAATTCTCACTTCTCAATAGCTTTGGTTGGTCTCCTCTGGAATTGGCTGACAAAAGAGAAGCACTCACCCAAACAAGTCACCAGGCTCAAGTTCCTTCTCTGCCAGTTTCTCATAAACCCCACAGCTATCTAGGCCCACGACCACTGCAGATGTGTGCCAATCATTCCCAGAGAACACTGAATAGCTGGGACTATTCTGGTCCCTTTTTTCAGAAATTAAGACACTTTTTTTCTCCTTATAGTTAATCATCAGTATTTTTTTTTCCTGCCAAATTTAGCAAAGGGAACTCTTGTGGTAGAAAATGCCTATTTCTATTTCATCTTTCTATGGCAGCATGGTAGTGGATAAATCTCTCCAGTGTCCCATTCCTGGTTGTATACAATTTGCCTGTTTTCTCTCTCTTTTTCTGTTTAAAAAAAAAAAAATTCCCTTGCACAGGTCAGCTAACTAAGCCTCCAGGTTCCTATAAAATAAAGAATCTGGTCCTAAGGATTGTTATTCTTTCTTTCTTTATGGAGCACTGCACTGAGCTGACATGAGACGTGGCTCCTGCTCTTGGATGGCTTTTATTTTTAAGGCACTAAGATACACATACACAGGCACAAGCCTTTATGTCACATAAAGTTCATGAGTCACACATGCCAAAGCCATGCAGATAGATGCACACTATTTTTTTAATATATTTTATTGATTTTTTCACAGAGAGGAAGAGAGAGGGATAGAGAGCCAGAAACATCGATGAGAGAGAAACATTGATCGGCTGCCTCCTGCACACTTCCCACTGGGGACGTGTGCAACCAAGGTACATGCCCTTGACCGGAATCAAACCTGGGACCCTTGAGTCCGCAGGCCGACGCTTTATCCACTGAGCCAAACCGGTCAGAGCTAGATGCACACTATTATCCCCAATCTATACAACCCTGCTTCACATTGCTGATTGTAAGCCTTTAGCAAGGACCTGATGGAAGGCACACAGCTCTGGTCACTTCTGACAACAGATGTTTATTTTCTAGAGAAAGAGCTTGATTGGCCAGAAATTAGAATAGCAAATTAATGAGGTTTGGTCATGGATGTCTGTGGTAATCTATTTGGGTTGGGCTTTTGTTTTTTCATTTTTATGATGTTATTAAATAGCTTAACTAGTTACTTTTGAGAAATGAGCTTTCTGTACTACATTTGTTTTGTAGACAATATTATAGACTACTTCTAACAAGCATTTGTGAATGTATCATTTTTTTAAATGGCAGGGTTTCGCTTCCCTAACACATAGTAGGCATTTAATACATTTGTGGAATCAAAGAATGAATTTCACAAATGTATTTTCAGTTGCTGCTGCAGATGATCAACACACAGGTGTTTGTGTCTGCTCACTAATAAATTCTACAGTAGTAGAAAATTATGTTATTTCACTTAAGTGTGGGTCATTTGTACTGCTATCTAACCTACACCTTATAAACTACAGGCCCATTTGCATCAGGTGGAAAATGTTGCATGTTTTTCTATGTATATGTCATAAAAGCCACTGCATGGCTCAAGTCCTGGGGTTGTCAGTGCTCACAGGGTGCAGCCTCTGTCCTTTTCATCTATTTCCTCTCTCAGCACAGAGTAGGGCCCTAGGAAATGTCTGGCACCTGAATAAAGGCTTACAAAGTAGATCATTTAGATTCCCAGAAACTTCAAATTCCTATATACCATAGATAAAATGTTATTTTTATTGTTCTCAATTCTCAGATTTTGAAGTGCAATAAAATATTTATACAGCCAAAATCCAGCACAGAGTAACTCTGAGAGATTAATTCTGGAGTCTGATTCTCCAGATACTACCTTCTTTAAATATCAAAGCCTGTTCTAGCTGGTTCTAATATAAAAGAAGCAAGGCTCACAGAGCCTTATATTGGCAATTGCCCCTACCCATCCTCAAACAGTGATTTTTATGGCCTTGCTTAGGGAGTCAGGGAAATATCAGTACGTGCTCTTCAAATATAACGGGGGGGAAATGATGACCCTCTCTTCTCAAAATATTCAATCTTGAACTCCTAGCTTAATTAGGAGAATTTTTCAAATAAACTCGGTTTTTGACAGTAAACATGGGAGGGGGGGAGTAAATTAATTATTTGAATATTATGCACATAAAGGGTTTTTGCTAAAGACTTTAGATCTTCCCGATGTGTTGATTTAAAAGTTCTAGAAAGTTATAAATATACTCATTTTAAAACACATGCTTTCAGGAAGTTAACTCTCCTTAATGGGAACTTGCAACTCTGAATTTTTTTCTATTATCTTAGCATAAATAAGTCAGACTGAAAAGCAGCCTCAAACCCAAAAGGAACTACTTTTAAAAATATATATATTATTTTAACTTTAGTAACATCTTTAGCATTGCAAGCTGGATTATTTTAATTTCACTGATCTTCGCGCATTTAAAAGTTTCAATCTCTTAAAATTAATGTGACAAAGAGAAAATTTTAAATACTGAGCTCAGCCTTGTGTTTTCAGCTATTTTACCCTCAGTAAGATTGACACGATATCTGGTTTGTAGAAATGTTCAAAACCGATCCATTTCTGACAATAGTAAAAAGTTGATATTCATTGCTTTCAATGTTTAAGTCTTCTAAACGGAAAAGGCTTTTCACTGTAGGAGCAGAAAGGGGCAACAAAGGCCCTGATGTAATGTCAGATGGTATCTTTTCTTCACTTTTTAGGGACCAGAGGTTGACCAGCAGCAAGGAAAGAAATATTAATGGTGAAATTATATATATATATATATATCACGTAACAGCAAATGCCCAAACGTTATGGGTAAACTTGCACCGAAATAATAAGATGATGGCAGTAATTATCTTAATGAGGATTTCCCTAGTCAGAATAACAAACAGAGATACCGCCTAATGTTACACTGAAAGGAACTACCTCAGTTCACATACTGTTGCAGTGAGTAATGGGTGATCAGAGAATCCTTCTGCTTTGCAATTTGGGCATTTATGTCACCATGTATTATTGATAGCACCTATTACTTTTACTACATGGTGTCTTTATTGTGTAAAAATTGCATGAAAAATTATTTTCACCCCCTTGGTTCTGATAGGGATTTCCATAGAAAGGATGGGAGACGCAGAGAGCTGTGTGTTTGGAATCCCACCATCAGTAAGGATGTTTGCTGATGACTGCTGATAACAGTGCTGAGAGCACTGTACACTGGCCTTTTAAGAAGCAAACTTGTGATAAAATAAAGACGAGGTTCTGATGAAGATACACGGGAAATGAACAACTCAGGATTAAAGCTTCAGTCTCCACATTCCTGTGTTGGAGTATTGCCAACGGGGGTGTATATGAAATCTCTCACCGAACGGAAACCCTGACAAAACGTCACGTTAACTGCACCTTGGTTCTGAGGTGGAGATAAGATTAGATTTTTCTGGGTGTTATTTCAATTAGGATGCTTACTTTGGTGGGATGCTTTTCAAGAGAGGAACAGAAACCTGCATCCAGAACCAAACAAGCTGGCGTGTCTGGCCCAGGTTCAGTTTCCACAAAGAAGGTCAAAAAGGGCTGAAAGAAAAGGTGTATCAAAGGCATCCTTGGAACTCAGAGCCAATAAAAATGAAACTATTCTCTTCTGAGACCTAATTAACTTTTATATCCAAAGCTACACTGCACGTTTGTTCATTGCTATGACTAGGACTAAAAAAAAAAAAATAGACATGCCATGGAACTAGGCTTTTAAATGAACTATTGGATGGCTTTTCTATGTCTGTAAGGAATTTTCTGTTCTTTAGAGGCATTCATTCAATGAATAAGAAAGCCTATGCTAATTTTTTCTCAAAATGTTAAGTATTTTCCTGTATCTATTTTCAAGGAATCAGAGACTTAGACCCTGAAACTTCCAAAATATTCCCTTCAAATCCTAAAACAAAAACAAGACAAAAATGTTCCAGAAACACATTTCATGCTAGAGGCTTTGCAAGGATTAGTCTCCTGTTAGAGTCACTGTTCCTAGATGATCCTTTTTCATGTTTTAAAGGAGAATATATATTTTTCTGTTACCTTTCCTGACTGTAAAGCAATCACAGGAACCTGCAGGAGGCACCATAAATATGCAAATTTCTGAGAGATAACTGTTTTCAGTGGTTATGCCTCCAAGTAGTCCGGGAAACAGGAGAACCAGAGCTTCCTCCTTCCAAGTAATTCGTATGTTGGTAGTGCCCCCTGCTGCAATCACAGGTTGTCCAAGAAAGGGAGAATAAAATTTGGAAGCATTTAGATCTGGTTAATATGTGAAATAAATGCCCACTACCCCTGCTCCAGGAACAGCCATTCCTGGGTTCAGAGTTCCTCCTGTCAGTTACAGATTCACTGTAAATAAATTCCTCAGCCTAAAATTTGGAAGATTTGCTTTTATTCTAAACCTTTAAATATGCAGTTTACATAGATATGGATTTTATTTCTAAAAAACAAACAACAAAAACAAACACTACATCACACCAAGATTCAAAACAGCATTTTTAAAGAATAAAAAATTTTAAGAATTTTCTAGGGTTATCTAAGGATAATAAATTCTGAATTACAGGCATAACATGCTATATGAGGACATTAAGACTGGGAGGGAAAAGTTAAAGTGTTAACAGTGTGTAGAGCTATCACTCAATTTTAAATGGCCTTATTTATTAAAGGAAAATTTTGTGGGCCATTAGCTCATAGTGTGGACTGGACAGTTTGATATTCAAAAATAAAATAAAATAAAATAAATAAATGAAACAACCAAGTTAGGAACATTGGAAAACTGATTGCCGTAGCCCTATAGTCACTCTATTACAGATTTTCATATTAAGACTTGGAGAAAGGGGCGGTTGGGGAGAATAACACGCGATACAATTCAGACCTGTGCCGGTCTATTGGATACATCATATGCATTTTTAAATTGCCTGAATATATATTCACATGACAGAATCTAATGGGTTTAGAAGGAGCCCTTGCTCTTGATCAAATCATAAAAACTGTTATAAACTTGTCCATCACATCAGATCACATGCACTTCTATTAAGATTGTTTTTTGTCTTGTTTAAATACTAGAGTTGGAACAGATAAAGGGAATTACATCTTAAAAAAACAACTCATGTATTAGAAACTCTACCTACAGCCATCAAGGTAAGTAAGCCTTGATGACATAGACACTCAACTTTTTAAAAAAATATATATTTTATTGATTTTTTACAGAGAGGAAGGGAGGGGGATAGAGAATCAGAAACATAGATGAGAGAGAAACATCGATCAGCTGCCTCCTGCACACTCCCCATAGGGAATGTGCCCACAACCGAGGTACATGCCCTTGACCGGAATTGAACCTGGGACCCTTGAGTCCACAGGCCGACGCTCTATCCACTGAGCCACACCGGTTAGGGCAATACTCAACTTTTCCTGTTAAGTCCATCTCAGTCTTCCAATGCCCCTAAGTGTTGCAATTTTCTGACATCAGTTTCAGAAACGTAAGCTCTCTCCTGGTGTAAACCCCTCACAGTGGCTATGTACTGGAGTTTGAATTTCAACTTAGCTCCGTACCTCATTTCCATATTCAGATCTTCACAGCTAGAGCAAAGTAGAGGACTGAGGAAATTACCTCTATAATTTCAGCAACGAGCCTGCCTTTATATGCATCATCCAGGAATCTTGGACCCTATCTTTTAGAGGCCTGACCTGGGTGCCCGTGAGGAGAAAGAGGGAGAGAACGGGTGGATATTAGCTACCAGGCAGAACTAATTAGAAATAGATCTTGATATTAAAGGTGTCCACCTTTTCCTTACCCGAAACTTAAACAAACCCCCGTTACCCGATGGGATGAGGAGCACTGTTAAGCCCCTGCTCTGGGTTTTATTGCCAGAAGGTGAACTGTTGGGGAAAGAAAACCAGTGCACAAAGCAGCAATAGGGAATCGAAGCTCCTCTTCACCAGAGCCCCTGCCATATATGTTCTGTCACTCACCTGCAACCATTCCATCTATTGAATCAAGAGACTGTTTGATCTTATCTGCATCTGTGAGCTGACTGTCAACCTGCTTGGGCTGCATATTAAATCATCTATAGTAGCTGTATCAAGCTGGGATGATCTGTTAATTCTAAATTTATTAACCCTTGGAGTGCAGTCATCATGTTTAATCTAGTGTGGCCCGCACTTATTTTACAAGACTAAATCCTTCTTGAAGATATGGCTGTGCTGTAGGTTAAAAACAGCTAATGTGGGGTTCATTATGATAACTGGGGAGAGAGACTGTCTGAAAAATACTAGTATGGCTACCCCAACAGGGGATGTCTGTCCGATCCCAGGCACTCTCCTAGGCTGGGATTTGCCTGGGAGGACATTTTCTCCAGAAACACTTCTATCTCCAAAAAGAATGTAAGTGGAAAAAGAGGAGGGTGAAGAAGAGGAAGAGGAGGAAGACCTCGTACAGATTTCCATTTGCAGTTGTCCAAAGCCAGAAAGACTATTTTCCATAGCAGAGTCAACCTGGAAAGCACTGCCTGAGGAATAAATCTCCAAAGGCACACACCTGGTGGAAGATGCTAACCAAATTCCTCAGGTAGAGAGTCAAACTTCTTGATCAATAAGGGTCACCTATGTCTAGATTGCATGATTTCTTCTACACACATCCCCCCTCCCCACCAAAGAAGAATTCCAAGGTTGTCCTGCTTTAAAAGGGGAGGGGGAGGCGGCGGGGATGATGTTCATTTAATATGTTAATCTGGTCTTGAGACAAAAAAATAAAATAAAAGATACCCATCTCTGCTGCTTGCTTATTACTGATGTTATCAACATATTCATCGCTTTTCTTCCAGACACAAACTGCTAGGCATGCTCCCTTTTTGGGTAACCACGTGCCTGATATCTCTCTAATGTAGCCTAATAACAATTTTAGCATTCAGATGAAGCGATTTCATTCTGTGACTGCCTTTTCTATTAGATTTGATTTTGAGAAGCCCCAGTGGGTGCCTTCGAGGCAGAGATCTATCTGTGAGGCTGCTACCGACTCAATAGCAGCCTGGGCTAACCTTGACCTTTCCCGGGACCCCGCTCCATCTGGTGCCAGCCTGCTTTCCACCCCCACCCCCTCCTTTCTTGCTCCATAGTCAACATTGATCAAGGCAGAACGGAGCGCCTCGTCTCCTGGAAGGGCTGGGCAGGCTCAGGAGGACAGCACATTTCAGGATATGGAAATGATCAAGCTTCTTATGCAATCATAAATCTACATAGGAGGCTTGTGATTTGATATTTCATTCACCTCCAAAGATTTTTTTTTCCCTCCCTCCCAACAGGGATTTATAAGCTCTGTAAGAACTCCCGGACAACGGTTTTCCCCAACACCTGGAAATTATCAAGCTTGCTGCTTGCTGAATGATGCTAACAGCTCTAATGCTGCAAATTCATTTTTTAACAACTCACTGGCTTTTATCTCGGATTTGTGTGTGTGCGCGTGTGTGTGTGCACACACACCTTTCTCTAAGAAAAATCTACCCAAGCCATGGGTAGTATCAAAGACACCAAAATCAGATCTGACTCAAATATTCTACATCTCCACGCCCATCCCCACTATGTATTTGCAGATAGAGTTCTCTATTTCTGTATATTCTGTCCCCTTTCTGAATGGTTTAAGGGGGGGTGGGGGGAGAAATAAAGAAGAAAAGAAGAGTGGTGGGGGGAGAAAAAGAAAAAGAAGAGAGAGAAAATTGGAAGGATTCCGGAGGGAGGTACCTGGATGTAACACTGTAATGGACCACGAACCCTACCTGTGCCCTCCCCAGGACACATTCCTCCATTCCCAAAGACCCCCCCCCCCGCCAAGGGCTCCTCCCCACGTCACCCCTACAGCCCACAGATGCCTGCTCTGCCTCACTCTTTCTTTCCTCCTCTTCTGTCTGTTTCAGGGGCTGGGTGGTAAAGAGGCTGACTGAAGGGGAGTCACGTGGGCAGCCCGTGGGCAGCGGCGGCGGCGGCTCAGAAGAAATTGACTGACTGGCCGCTTGGGCGCATTTCAATATATGGAAATGACCAGAGGCTTCTGCAATAAATCAGCACTCAACACTTTGTCATTTTTGTAGTTCTGCTTCATTTTCCTCTTTTCCTCTCCTCCTCGCAGAAGCCTATTTCTTGCCTTTTACCGTGCTGCGTCTCTTCCCACCTCCAATCCCCACCCTCTCCAAATTTTGCCCCATCCATGCCAAACGCCTCTCTTTCTGTTCTCT
>PVJC01013240.1:0-38306 GCA_004026665.1 Murina feae
ATAGCCCCAGAAGTGGAATTGCTGGGTCATAAGGCAGGTAGGTCTATTTTCAGTGTTTTTGAGGAACCTTCATATAGCTTTCCATAGTGGTTGCACCAGCCTATATTCCCCCCAACAGTGCACAGGTGTGAGGTGGTATTGGATAGTGGTTTTTATTTCATTTCTCTAAAGTAGTGAATTTGAGCAACTTTCATTATGTCTATTGGCCATCTGTGTGCCTTCCTTGGAGAAGTATCTATTCAGGTCTTCTGTCTACTCTTTAACTGGGTTATTTGTTTTTCTCATGTTAAATTGTCTGAGTTGTTTATAAATTTTGGATATAACCCCTTATCACATAGATCGTTGGCAGATATCTTCTCCCATTCAGTAAGTTGTTGTTTTTTTCATTTTGTTGATGGTTTCTTTTGCTGTGCAAAAACATTTTAACTTGATAGCACACTTATTTATATATTTTTTTCTTTTTTTTTTCTTTCCCAAGGATATATATATAAAAAAAATTGCTAAGACTAGCGTCAAAGAGCGTACTGCGCATTTTTCCTCCTATGGAGTTTTATGGCTTCAGTCTTGCATTTAAATCTTTAATCCACTTTGAGTTTATTCTTGTTTGTGGTATAAGAAGATAGTCTAGTTTTATTTATTTCTTTTTTTGCATGTATCTGTCCAATTTCCCAACACCATTTATTTAATAGAGTGTCTTTACCCCCTTTGTATGTTATTGCCTTCTTTAATATGTGACAATATAGGTGTGGGTGTATTTCTAGGCTCTTTATTCTGTTCCATTCATCTATATACTACTACTATATCTTTGTAGTATAATTTGATATTAGGGAGCATGATACCTCCAATTTTGTTCTTATTTCTCAAGATTATTGAGGCTAGTCAAGGTCTTTTGTGCTTTCAAAACTTTTTTGTACTATAGTACTTGTTCTAGTTCTGTGAAGTATGCCATTGGTGTTTTGATAGAAATTGTGTCGAGGCTATACATTACTTTGGGTAGTGTGGACGTTTTAATGGTGTTAATTCTTCCAGGCCATGAACACAGTATATGCTTCCAATTATTTGAATCTTTTTCTTATGTTTTCTTCTAGGAATTTTTATATTTTCTGGCCTTACATTTAAGTCTTTAATCATTTTGAGTTAATTTTTATGAGTAATGTAAGATTGGGGTCTAGTTTCATTACTTTACATGTGAATATCCAATTTTCCCAGCACCATTTATTGAAGAAACCATCTTTTTCTCCATTGTGTAATCTTTATTCCTTTGTCAAATATTAATTGATAATACATGCATGGGTTTATTTTTGGGCTTCCAATTCTTTTTCATTGATCTAGGTGTCTTTTTATACCAATACCATACTGTTTTGATTACTATAGCTTTATAATATAACTTGAAATCAGGAAGTGTGATTCTTCCTGCTTTGTTCTTCTCACTCAGAATTGCTTTGGCTATTCATGGTCTCTTGTGGTTTCATGTAAATTTTAGGATTATTTTTTTCAACTTCTATTAAAAAAATTCTATTGAAATCTTTGTTTTTTTAATATATTTTATTGATTTTTTTACAGAGAGGAAGGGAGAGGGATAGAGAGTTAGAAACATAAATGAGAGAGAAACATTGATCACCTGCCTCTTGCATACCCCCTACTGGGGATATGCCCACAACCAAGGTACATGCCCTTGACCGGAATCGAACCTAGGACCCTTGAGTCCACAGGCTGACGCTCTATCCACTGAGCTAAACCAGTTAGGGCTCCATTGGAATCTTGATAAGGATTGTGTTGAGTCTATAAATGGCTTGGGTTAATATGAATATTTTAACATATTAATGATTTCTATCTATGGACACAGGATACCTTTCTATTTATTTGTGTCTTCTTCGATTTATTTCACCAAATGTCCTGTAGAGATCTTTTACTTCCTTGGTTAAATTTATTCCTATGTATTTTATTGTTTTTTATGCTATTGTAATTGGGACTATTTTTTTCAGATAATTATTTTATTTAACTGTTAATATTAATTATTTTTACCTCATGGTAAAAATAAGCCAAATTTATAATGAGTCTCATATAAGCATAAGCTTGTACAAATCTGCAGTGCATTTAAAAGACAGCAGCAACCACAATAGTAATAACACCTCCATCCCATCCTAATTTACTTACTTCTTTTCCTAGAGACAAAACAAAAACAAAAAACTCAAACAAAAACAAAAAGACCATCCCAGGATGTAAGGTTAGAAATAAGGGAGAAGATGCCAGGGGAAAAGTAAGTGAGGAGAAAGTAGGTCTACAGCTCCTACAGTAACTTCAGCTGATGTTCTGGTGTGCTGGGTCCTATGAGGCAGGAGCTCTTTTTCTGCAGCCTCTCTGAAGAATGGTCCACATTCATCTATCTCTGCATCAGAGGCAATGTGATCTGGACTGATTCCACTTTCTTTTCCTGGAGATCTTACTCCTAACTCCAGCGATCAACCTCATTCTTACTCAGCCAGACCTATTTCCTTAACTTCTAGGAAAAAATAAAACAGGACATTTTGGTTAGAGTGAGGGCTCTTATTCAACTGTGCATTGAATCCCATTTTTACCAGTTATCATAATCTCACCTCCTGAAATAGCTGGGTTGATGGTGGGCCCATGCCTTCTGTTCTGCACATTCTGTATTTATTCCTTGGCATAGATTATGAGACATATGATTGTTGAATTTTTATTGGTGCTTCACACACTCTAGGATCAGCCCTTATTACTCATTGATATATTTATCTCATAGGAGAACTTTAAACTGGACTTTCTTGAGCAAAGTATGACTCTTCTACCTCACGTGAACCTTACCCCAGCAAACATAGCTATAATGTGCACCATATCATTAATAATAAAAACATAATATGCTAATTAGACCAGACAGCTGAACGACCTTATGGACATCATTTCAGATGCCCTTCCAGATGAAGCTGCCCCAGTGGGGGCTGAAGCAGAGGCAGTTAGGGGGGGATGAGGCAGGCAGGCAAGCAGTTAGGGGTGATGAGGCAGGCAGGTGAGCGGTTAGGGGTGATCAGGCAGGCAGGCAGACAAGCAATTAGGAGCCAGGGGTCCCAGATTATGAGAGGGATGTCCAACTGCCAGTTTAGGCCTGATCCCACAGGGATTCGGCAGTTGGACATCCTCTGAGGGGTCTTGGATTGTGAGAGGGTGCAGGCAGGACTGAGGGACCTCCTCCTCTGTGCATGAATTTCATGCACTGGGCCTCTAGTCTACTCTAATAAAAGACTAATATTAAAATTTACTACTTCTTCGGGACACCTAAGCCAGCCCACCAGCCAATCTGAGTGGCTGTATGCAAATTAACCCAGCCAAGATGGAGGCCAGCAGTCACAGAGCTAGAGTAAACAACAGGCTTCCATTGTACCAGGAGTAAACTGTCTGCCTAGGCTGGCAGGGCCTCTCTCTGCTCAAAGCAACATAGTTGCAATTATAGATGCCACAGAGCTGAAACAAACAGGAGGCTTCATTACCTGCCTAGACCTCAGTTTAAAGCAACAGTGTTTCAAATATAGAAGATAAATAAACCCCAGAAATCTGATTCCAGCCAGCTTTGATGGGATGTTGGGTCAATGGGAGCTGTGGGCAGCCAGAAAGCCTGAAAACAACCCTCAGCCCATCACCCAGGCTTCCCAGGTACCCCAGTAGGGAGCCAAACCCTGGAGGGACTGTGGGCAACCTGAAAATAGCCCTCAGCCCATCACTCAGGCTGCCCAGGAACCCTGGAGAGACTGTGGGCAGCCTGAAAACGGCCCTCAGCCCCTCACCCAGGCTTGCCACACCCCAATGGGGTGAGGGTCACACTGGGAGGCTTGGCCAACCTGCAAACAGCCATCAGCCCCTCACCCAGGCTGGCCAGGCACGCCAGCAGGTGGACATCCCCTGAGGGGTCCCAGACTGTGAGAGGGCACAGGCCAGGCTGAGGGACCTCCTGAGTGACAAATTTTTGTGCACTGGGCCCCTAGTCTATAATAATAAAAGCATAATATGCTAATTAGACTGGACGTTCTTCCACACGAAACTGGAGCTGTGAGGGCTGAGCCCCTTGCAGAAATTTTGTGCATTGGGCCTGTAGTAGAATCATAAATCCTTCTGGCAAGCAAGAACTTTTTGGAATATACCACCCTGCTAAGAATCTTACCTTAAAGGTAGTCCAATTTGAATGACCAGGAAGTCACATAGATTTCCTCTCTTTTATTCTTTAGACTTGCTCAGCATTCCTTTCCTATACCTGTACATAAGAATGATTTTATGAGTTTGGTTACATAATGTACTATGTATCTTACTCTGTGGGTGATTTTTTTCTAAATTTATAATGAGTCTCATATAGGCAAAAGCTTGTACAAAACTGCAGTGCATTTAAAAGACAGCACTCAGTATCCCTGTTTGAGAGCAAAACGTTTTGTGAAATGTAGCTCCCCTGAGCGGCCTTCCTATTCCCCATCCCCACCTTTTCCTTTGGCTACTGTAGGTGAGGTATACACAATCTTTCAACCCAAATTACATGCCCCTTAGTCTTCAAAATCAAGTTTAAAGCCCACTTTTATTTGAAACATTGTTGGTCCCCCAGCCTAAAGCATCATTTCTCTCCTGTTGATCCCCCAGCATCTGTGTTGCATCTGAGTTATAGGTCCTTCATTCTACCTTGCCTCATCTGGCATTTCCACTGGACTAGGAGAGTCCTGGGAAATTATGACCCTCCTTGGGAGTCCTAGGAAATTATGACCGTCTTTGCTTTCCTTGGGATTTCTAGCACTGGGTTGTGCCTGAATGCATATTTTTTATGCTTGAAAAATAAATGTATACATTTATAAAATAGAGGCCTGGTGCATGGATTTGTGCACCAGTGGGGTCCCTCAACCTGGCCTATGGGGATCAGGCTGAAATCAGCTCTTTGACTTCCCCCAAGTAGACCCAGATTGCCAGAGGGTGCAGGCCAGGCCAAAGGACCCCACAGGTGCACAATTGGGGCTGGGGAGGGACCGTGAGAGGGATCCAGGGTGTTCCCGGCCCATCTTACCCAGTCCCACTGGGCTGGACCCCGGCAGCAAGCTAACCTATCAGTCAGAGCATCTGCTCTCTGGTGGTCAGTGTGTGTCATAGCGACTGAATGAATGGTCAGATACTTAGCATATTAGGCTTTTATTATATAGGATGGAGACATATTTGCTTCTTCTAAGTCAAGCTGTTTCCTTGGAAATAATCTGTGGGGGTCAGACCAGGTACTCCTAGTTCCTTAATTTTCATATTGGAACATACTTTCTTCAGTAGTTTAGGCTTGAGATTCTTTTTCTAAATAGCCATTGTGTAGCTTACATCTATAAAATTGACACTAGCCAACTATAATTACTGTGATGATAAACATATTTGAGAGAAAACCACTGCATAGACATCAGAAAATCTGCATTCTAGTGTCAGCTCTGACAGCAAGATGCTACGTGACTTGAGTGAATTCCTTCCTATTTCTGAGCATTAGGTACCTCAGAAATTGACAAAATATGCTCTGCAGTGCTTCTCTGTTGGGCCTACAAATGTACCTTCTGTGTCCGGGGTTCTCCTTGCTGGTTTCACATTAGAGGGGCCAAGGAACTTTAAGTTTAAAAATAAAACAAGTAACAACAATAAGAAAATCCAAATGCCCTGGCACTCTATCCAGAGATTGATTCCACTATGTTTGAGGTGGGCATTGAGATCCACTGCACCAGAGGACTGTCATTTAAATCGCACCCCCTGTTTACGGTAGTGTGTACACAGATATGGACACCACTGACCATATCTGAATAAATGAAGAAGATGTGACTATACACTCCAGTCATGTGGTGGGTGGGGGAATGTTCTGCTGTGGTCCAATGCAAAAATCTCAATTTATATATCTTAAAAATGCCTTCCAATTGTTTATTTTACTGAAAAATGTATCTATGCTTGTTTTACTTTAAAACTTACTTGTTAAATTCTGTACTCACTGTTGAATACAGTTGTTTTCTCCATAACATTGACAACTGTTTCCTTATAGCTTTGTACTGTATTTTCCGGCGTATAAGACGACTGGGCATATAAGACGACCCCCAACTTTTGAGAAGATTTTCCAGGGTTAAAAAGTCCAGACAGAGACCATATGTGGCACAAAAAAGGAGCCGACCGGAGACACTTGTGGTCTCCATCCGGCTCCACTGAAATTAATGAAGTGCGGCTGTTTTTGAGCTCCCCTCACCCTATGCGGCGACCACAGATTTTCCAGTCTGGCCAGAAGTTTCAGCACCCACCCTATAAGATGACACCTGGCGTATAAGATGACCCCCAACTTTTGAGAAGATTTTCCTGGGTTAAAAAGTTGTCTTATATGCCAGAAAATACAGTATATCCTCTGGTGCACCCCTGGATTACATACGCTCCAGCGTGAGAAACACAGTGTTTGGTAGTCTCTGCAATCATTTCCAATTCAGACACCTATCCAGCAATGCTTGAGGCTGGATACACACTGCCCATATTTAAATGTGGGATTTCCAACCTCTGGATCTTGCATATAAAATGGTACTTTCATTGCCCATGTTCACAGTGGAATGAGGCATTGAGAAATTATTTTAATTAGTGTCTAATTAATTTTGAGCTGCTGGCAAATAAAATGATATTGATTTTTATTACATTAAGTATCATACTTTACAGAGCTAACTCTATAGAAATAGGCAATTCTATAAAAGCATTTGCAGCTGTGGTGAAAGACTCTCTGCTATTCATTCCATACTGCCCTTGAAGAATGTCCTGCCTTTTCAGACTGAGTCTCAATGTTTTGTTATAGAAGTAAATTAATAGGCTAAAAACGATGAAACCAGAATAAAGAAATAGGAAAGGAAAGACTTAATAAAACATGTTAGGATCACTGACATAATATAAAAGGAAAAGAGGAGAAGCCACTCAGACTCTAAGAGCATTGCATGCACACTGCCTATGAGAGGCTGGGAGAGGAGCAAGAGTGATATGAGAATATTAATAGAAACTGAGTCTTCGCTTAATGTCCCTGGAGAGACATACTGTGAAAGGCCACGGCCAGCATGACTTTCGGGTTCAAAGGCTTGGAGAAAGAGCTGATGCACAAATTGACACACAAGACAAGAAATATTAATTTTGAAATTATGAGGGGAAACCAGGGAAAACTCAACTGTAATAGTCAAAGTTCCACTGAGTCTCCCTTCCATCTGCTTTTATTTACTAGAATACACACTTGACTTTTAGGAATGCAAACAGACACATCAGTGGTGATTGTTTAGTAAACAGTAAGATTATCAGGTTTTGGGGGAGTTTGCTTTAGGCCTTTGAGTCAGCAGTAGGTAACAAAATGTAAATATTCACCCTGTGAATATCAAAGCCCAAACTCAGCCTTCTGGTGGACTTCTCGCATTTATATTAATTACTGTTGATCTTGGTTTCCAGCACCATACAACAATTATAATATTTAGAATTTGATTTTTGACTCTTTGGACTGTATTTCCATGTAAGTTACTTGGGCGTGGACTGAACTATGTGATCAATGATTTTTTAAAGATTTCATAGCCTTTCAAACTTCAGGGTATCAAACAGAAAATCATAATTCAAGGCCAGTGGGACACAGATTCTGTGGGGGCAGGAGGATTCATAGTAATAACCATAGGGAGTACACAATTTTGAAGGTTAGTTCTGCTTCTGTGTGATAAAATTTTGCTGTTTTCCCTGCTTATGCAAGGGGCCTTGGACTCACAGGGAGATCAGCAGCTTGCATGAAGCCAGCACACTATGTCAGCCAAGCAAGCAGAAACTGCTAGGAGTTCCTGAGAGTATACTGCCACACTAACATTCCCGAGGTAGCAACTGCCTGCAGTCATTAAGGGTTTCATGGCAACCATATCCAACAGATTTGTCAAAACAAAAGAGCAGAACAGAGAAATCTGATATTAGGGCCATCTCTGGTTGCCATCATGGACTCTGTTCTACCCTTTAAAGAGATTATTTAATTTTCTCTACCAATTGCATATCTTTGACCCAAATATATTTTACATTCATATTTTATGGAAGAGACCACTGGTTGAATGTTATCATCAATGAAGAACTACCCATTTTTGTATGTTTTTATTGATTTCTGAGAGAAGAAGGGAGAGAGAGAAGACAAACATCAGTGATAAGAGGGAATCATGGATCAGCTGCCTCCTGCATGCCTCCTACCAGGGATTGAGCCCACAACCCAGGCACATGCCCTGACCAGGAATCCAATCATTGCCTCCTACTTCATGGGTCAACACTCAACCACTGGCTGGGCCAAGAGCTACCCATTTTTCAAATCTCAACTGAAGTACCATCTTGTCCTGGTGAGGAGGAAGGCTGGTTCTGCAAAGGAGTGTTAGGCCATTAAACCAAACAAAGCCCTGTCCCTCAAAAAGCAGGGGGCCTTGTTTTGAACCTAAGCATACCTGGGGGAAGGGTAGATAAAAAGAATTCTCCCTTCAGGGCCTTGGGGGGAGGGAGTATATTTGCAAATCAATGAACTCGAGGGGCAGTTATAAAGCAAGGTTCTCCTGTGCTACATTCTCTCTGGATTTGGGATTTTTGGACTCCCCAGAGACCGCGCGCATTATTAAAACTGATTTCTCCACCTCTTCAAAGCGTCGCTTAGTTTTTTTGGTCTTTCTGCAACACTGGAAGCCTCTGTTAATCACATCAGCCCCCAGGAAAACCTCCCTTTTCTGAGTTCCTGTAGTAATTTCGACTATGCCTCTTGATGATCATGATAACCATATGCCTAAAAGCTTTCATGATATGAATGTGATTCTGCAAATCACATATAAAAACCTGAAGGTTTGAGTACTTGGCAAAGAAGTATAGGAAGAAAATTATCAAACATTCTCACAAAGATAACTAAAATTCTAGAGGTTGAGGGAATCTGAACTGAGTGACTTTTAAATTGTTTAAGGGTCATAGTCTGGCAGCCTAAAGGCAAATTCATTTACATACTAGTACATGATATGTTCAGCCAGAAGAGTGTTTTGGATTATGTTTTGTGTTGCTGCTTTTTGACTAGGCATGCACTCTCCCTGTTGGCTATAATTCCATCTCTCTCAAATTTATTAATACCCACATGCTTTAAATATTTATACTTCTCAGTCCCCTGATGTTTGACTTGGACAACCTTCTGAGAGTGTTCACACTTTAAAGACCCATACACTAAAGTACTCGAGGTGGAGTAATTAGACTAGTAGAAATCTAAGGATCAGAAGACCTGGGTTCCAGGCTCATGTGCCAATAGCTAGTTGTGTCACCTTGAGCAAGTCATGTAACTTCTCTGAAACACTGTTACTTCAACTGCAGAATGATAATGGTAATTCCTGCCCTGAGTATTTAATGGAGCAAATGAGAATGGTTGAAAACTGTAAAACTGTTGAACAAATATTAGTGTTATTATCAGATGATCTCTTAGCCCCCTTCCCACTGTAAAATATTTTGTTTCTGTGATTCTAGAAAAATTACTGGTAATTATAACCTCATTTCCTAACAAAGCCATCAGCCCCACACTATGAATATAAATTGATATTCTGCTTAGAGTTATGAGGATAAAAATGTTAGCAATTCTTAACTGATTTTCTAATAGAATTGTAATTATAGTACATGAAATAAATGCATCATGTGTTATATATATGTTGGCATCTCAGGAATTGTGTGATAGAGTTTGAAGGGAGCCTGTCTGCAGGATTAATTATAAAATAGGCTTGGATGTGAGCACTGTTATTAGGATTGAAAACTGTCAAAGAATGCAATGGCAAAACTGACAAAGGGTGGTAGTGAGTGGCATCATAGACTACAAGGAGGTCATGGTGTCTACAGGGGGCTTTCTGGGATCAGAGTTCAGCCCAGTCTCATTACCATCTTCATTAACCACTCCAGAACAGGTCTTTGGGTCTCAGAGTAATTTGTAGAGGGTGCTTAGTTGGCTGGGGCTGAAAACAAAGAGATGCAAAATTATACTAAGGAGCCAGATGTGCTACACTACAATTTTAGGCAGACATCAAAGTTCCATTCTCTGGAGACATGGGCATTTGAGGTTGTGACCTCTGAAATCTCTTTTTCTTCTTCTGTCTACTGAATTAAAAGCACATCCTAAATTATTTTAGTCTTTCTTTGAGGTCTTCCTTGATCTCATCAAAAAGAACCACCCCTCTTGTCCCTGTCTTCTGAAATTCTTAGCTATTTTTTCTCTCTTATTACTTACTAGGGGCCTGGTGCACAAAAATTTGTGCACTTGGGAGGTCCCTCAGCCTGGCCTGTGTCCTCTCACAGTCTGAGACCCTTCAGGGGATGTCCACCTGTGGTGTGCCTGGCCAGCCTGGGTGAGAGGCTGATGGCTGTCTGCAGGCTGGCCAAGCCCCCCAGTGTGGATCCTCACCCCATTGGGGTGTGGCAAACCTGGGTGATGGACTGAGGGCCGTTTTCAGGCTTCCCACAGTCCCTCCAGGTTTTGGGTCCCTACTGGGGTACCTGGCCAGCCTGGGTGAGGGGATTATGGCTGTTTGCAGGCTGGCCAAGCTCCCCAGTAGGATCTCTCACCCCATTGGGGTGTGGCCAGCCTGGGTGAAGGGCTGATGGCTGTCTATAGGCTTTCAGGCTGCCCACAACTCCCATTGACCCAATGTCTCAGGAAGACTGGCTGGAAGCAGGTTCCTGGGGTTTGTTTATCTTCTATAATTGATACACTGTTCCTTTAAGCCGGGGTGTAGGCGGTTAACGAAACCTCCTCTCTGCTTCAGCTCTGGCTTCTATAATGAAACAGTGTTTCCCTTAGAAGTCAGGTGGGCCTGCTGTTTGCTTCAGCTCCTAGGATTGAAGCAATGTTGCAAATATGTTGTTCCCTGGAGTGGAGAGAAGCCCAGGCGGCCCGCAAACAGTTTCACTCCTGCCACATCGGAGACTGCCTGTTTACTCAGCTCCCTGAGTGCCAGCCTCCATGTTGGCTGGGTTAATTTGCATACAGTCATTCTGATTGGCTGGTGGGCATGGCTTAGGCATCCCAAAGGGATGGTCAATTTGTATATTATGCTTTTATTATATAGGATTTGTCTTACAGAAATGAAACCAAATTTTACTCCTCCCTAAATTTCCTCAGGCAGAGGATAACTCTATTAATCCTTCACTAACTTTACAGTACCCAGCATGATGGCACATTCACAGCACTTTAGAATTTGGATCTGATTGTCCTTTCCGGCTCCATTATCCTTTTTCAAACCTTTTCTATCTTTCTCTGAACCTGAGATGCCAGCCTCCTTACTGCTGCTCTCCCCCAAGTCTCCTCAGCTCCCCTTAATTATGCCCCTCCATTCTTCTTTTATAAGATGCAACAAGAGAGCTTATGGGACTAAAACCAGGAGCTCTTAATGCTGTGACCTGAGATTAAAGTTATCCATGGGACGTAACAGACACCTAATAGTGCTATGTTTTCCTGAGGAGATATAAGATAAAATAAAAATAAAAAGATGCAACAATTTTCCTGACATGCTCATTTGGTCAAGTCATTCCTCCTCTCTGCAAAGTTTGATGTTCTCTTTTGCTATGGATTATGTATAAACATCTTAGCCAGGTTCCTGAGACCCTCTTCCATCTCTTCCATCCTGTTTTCCTACATATCTCCACTGTTTATCCTCACCAAATGGCTCCTGCCAGTTTTCTGCTCACCAAAACCACCCCATGTGGGTCTATTGGTTACCTTTTGATTACACAGTTGTCTCTCCTCCACTCCTTTCCCAATTCCCCTATTGAGGTAGTCACCTTACTTTACTGCCTTTCTATTACCTTGGGTTCACACTGACTCTTCCTCTCTCTCACCCGGGACCCCACATTCAATCTACAACCTACTGTCATGACTAAGTATCTCCCTCTGATTTTACCTCCTGGTAATTTCTTGAATCAGTTTATTTCTCTACATCCATTAATATATAGCAGTCTGCATCCTGGACTATACAATATATTCCTAGAAGTTTGCCTTCCAGCTTCTTTCTTGCTCTGCAGTTCAAGCTAATTGAGTCACTCCTATCCTCAAAACCCTGCAAATGTTTTTGGTTAATTTGAAATTTAAATATATAACATAACCTACCAGAGACCTGCAAGACTGGCCACTACCTCTGGAGTTTTATTACACACTGACTATTCAAATGCCAGGCTGTTTCCTGGTACCCAGCCTACCCTGACCTTTGTCAGATCCTCAAATATACCATGAGTTCTCCCCCCTCAGAACATTTGACCACACTGTGTCCTCTATCTGGAATATTCCTCCGTTCTCTCTCTTTTTAACCCAAACCCCTCTACAGGGTCTCAATTAAAACAGAATTTCTCCATAAGAATCTTTTTTGATGCTCCAGAGATGCCCTGCTATATTTTTTCATAGCGCTCTGTGCTTTTCTACTGTAAACTGTGCACTGTGTAATTTGATCTTTATATGCTTGGTTATTTGAATGATGTTGAATGTTCTTGCTGAGGCTGTATCACTCTCTGAGGGCAATACCTTTCTGAGTGAATTTTGCATACTCTTCTATCCTTATTCCTTGCCACAGTGACTATATGACTATATTTAATATAGTCATATACTTGCTGAAAGACTGAAAGTTTATTAGCTTCAAGTCTCTCTTTTCCCACCTACAAGTTAATACATAGTTGTGTGTTTTAAATACAAAATGTTAGTAAAACCCTCAGCAAAATAGCTGATACATAGTAAATGTGCATTAATTATATTTTAAATATAATCATGTTTGACATCACTGTCATCTCATTTCTTGGGTGTAGGCCACAATTTAAACTATAATTTTGTGTGTTTCTTATGTTACTTTGGGCAGAGAAAGCCACCAACAAAGGAATACTGATTTATTAATATTTTTTGCAAGTAAGTCTCTTACAGACTAGCAACCCTATCATTGTACCCCTATCTCTTTCTCCATCTCACCTGCCACAGTGAACATTCAAGTGTATAAAAGATACAGTTTTATAAGTACATACAGAGCTAAAGAAAAGCAAGACCACATAGAAGGAATGAACAGGTACTCAAATTCCCACATGTCAACCAGACTGTCATACGAGAGGTCTGCTCATCAGAGCCTTCCATTCCCACAGAAATAGTAACAGGTTCAGGAATGGTTGTGAGACACAGTACAAGCCAATGGAAAACAAAACCTTCCTCTGAGACTTAAGAGACAGTACTTTTTTTTGCCTTATAAGATGTGAAACCAACAATTTATAGGGGCTGGAATATATGTAGAAGAAGAACTGAAATAAGAAAAAATAAGGCCTGGTTCCTAGTGACATTAGTTTGTCTTAAAACAAGCTATTCCTAAAGCCAGATTCCCCCTGAGACTGTTCACCTATGAAGATAATAAATTTCCTTTTTAAACATAAGCTAGTTAGAATTTGTTTCTTTTATCAGTTGCAATCAAAATCCTGAGGGACTCGTGGCTTCAACAAAGTGGTAGAATTTAAGCCAGCGGTAAGATTATCTGGTGCATATAAAAGGAGAAAAAAATGCCACGCCAAGGAAATAGCAGGTCCGGTGCGTAAAGGCCCAGAACAGCATGTGTGTTTGGGGAATGGCAGCTAGAGGAGGATGTTTGTCTTCTATGTAGAAGAAAAGAGATTGTTCAGCCTATGAACAAGTCTGATTCCTGAAAGCTAGAATTTCCCAGAGTTCCTGCCATGGACCTTGTCCATAGTGGACTTAGCAAATGCCAGTGAGTTAATAAGCAAGTAAATTAATGGAAATGTGAAAAGAAAACAACAATGTCCAGAGGAAAGAGAAGTTCTAGGGGGAGAACGGGGAGAAAAACCTAATTACTTCCCACATTGCATTAAAAGAATGGAGAGGAAAACTGACTTTCAAAGCTATCTACTGGCGACTATACAAATATTAGTGTCATAAAGCTTGCAAATTAAAATTTTTCTGCAGACAAATAAAGCTGCATTAGCTAGTCAGTGTTTATTCTGATACTAACTAATAATGACTCTAGTGTGAACAACGGAATTAATTGACATCGCTGATGCTCAGGTCTTCTTCATACATCTAGGAACGCTGCTAGACTGACAGTGTCCCAGGGTGTCAGGGGCATTTATGCTGCCTGGAGACCACTAGCCGTAACATAACCAGACATGTAATACTCCACTGCTGAGATACTGTTCCCTCTTCCTTGTATACTTCCTTCTCTTCACCCCTTTTACTCATACCTACCCTCAAATCACAGCTCTTCCCTGATAAGGTCAAGTCTTGCTGTCATTTGCTCTCGCAGCAGCTTGTAGTTTTCATTCTTTGCATTAATCCTAGTTGTACTTCTATTTTTATCTGGTTAGTGAACTGGGTGCATTTTAACTTTACCCTTGGATTGCAGCCTCTTTGAGAGGAAGGACCATCTCATTCCTGTCTGCTCATCATTGTCTGCCCGTTTCTCTCCAGCACAGTGTTTCAACAACAGGGGGTGTTCACAGTTTCTTGAATAAACTCGTTAACCTGTATTAACTGCCTTGTAAATTTCCTCTCTCCACCTCTCTCCTTGGAAACCTTCCAGCCTGTCTCTCTTTCTCTCTCCCTCGCTTTTTCCTAGAATAGTGCTAGTAGTCCCAGATATAAATCTACCAGAAGCAGAAATAAAGACTGGAGTTTACTCTCGAAAGGAGAAGCCAAGCGAAAACAAATTGAGAAGTGGAAAAAGCAGTTCATGCTGTGAGCAAGACCAGACTGGAGGGATGGACAGTGATGAGAGGGCTAGTGCAGGCAGCATGGTCAGAGAAGGCCTCCCCAAGGACGTGGCTTCTGAGCTGAGACTTGAATTGGGAGGGAATAGACACCACTGGTGAAGAGTCTAGGGAACGTGCAACTCAAGCAGAGGCGCGGTGCTGATCTTTACTGTCCGCTGGGAACTGGAAAGAACATGCTGTCTAATAAATGGCAGGGCCCCTGGGTTTCATCCTGGATCTGGAACTTGACCCAGATACTTAGCCTTTTCGACTCTCAGTTTTCTCATTTGTAAAATGTCTCTGTATAAAAAGCAAAGGGAAGGTCATTTCCTTGACATCTCTTCCGGCTTTGAAAGTGATGTGTCTGTGAGTCTGTCACATCTGGAAGCTAGGAGGTCAAGCCAAGCACAGGTGTCTTGACCTCCTCTGATTGTAGTCCTCTGATTGTGGCCCCTGTTTTCCTGTTAAATTCCCTCTCCAGCCATTTTCCTCAGAACTCCCTGGGCACCATCGAAGCAAAGCATTCTTTGTTCCTGTGTGCACCATACACTCCCTACATTTATTTTCTTTGCTTGGAGTACAGAATGCTCTTTCTCTCATCTCTGGCAATTTAAGTCCTCTTCCCCCGTGAAGACTCCCCAAGCCTATTAGTAACATGTAACCTCTCTCTTGTTGTATTTCCCTTGAGGCTTGTGCCTTTCTTTCAGAGCTTGCAGCATGCCCGCCCCAAGGCAGTTATTTGTGCTGAGTTGTCTGTTCTGACACTAAGCTCCCTGATATTGGCTGTCTCCCCATTGCTTGATATATCATAGACACTAAATCACAATATACAAATGGGAATTTTTGTTGAAAGAGTTGTTGTCAAAAGGCAAATTAACAAGGATTGACCAATGTGTTTCTTCTTGAATGACAGCGATGGTTGATTGGCATCAAGGAGTCACATTCAATTAGCAATGTCTTCCCTGGGGTGTGGGAGCAAAGAGCAGCAGCATAAATGCTTTGAGTTCACCACCTCAGGTTTAGGTCATAGAGTCTTGCCCAGGTTAGACACAAAGAGCAACAGACATCTAACAGCTTGCGTATGATGCAGGACTATTCTGCTTGTTGCCCGGTTATTGGGATCACCCTGGAATATTAATTGCTTTGGATTTTTGTATTTCCCAATTACGGGATTCTCCAGCACCCAGTCTGGGATATACGAGGCCAAAAGAAAACCCACAGAACTCATTGTTCTGGGCACAGTTCCCTATCTGCTCTGCCTTCTTCTGCTCACCTTTCAGAGTCACCTTAGTTATTTTTTATATATATAAAGTCCTTAGCAGGAGACATAGGGGGAAAATACACCTATTTTTTCCTCCCCAAATTGGAAGACTGCTGCCCTACTTTTAATGACAGATATGTGCTTAGAAGCATGCCTGATGTCAAAATGGTTAAATATAGACATTTTAATATGCACATAAAAACGTGAGGATTCAGAGAAATGAAGAAAGGACCAGAGAAGAAAAAAGATAATGGAGTTTTCAGTGACTGGCACATAATTTGACAGAGCTGCGAAGTCACGGGTACATGTAAGACCAAAGGAAAAGCTGCTAGGGATAAGGACCTTGAGCAGCTTGAGTTTCTTCTGTGCCAATGGGCAGCCATTGAAGCCTATTGCTCAGATCAGAGCATGGCTCAAGGGCACTTTCAAGGTAGCCCCCCTGTAAGATCCTTACCTAAGCTGATGAGCTAGAGACAGGTAGAGATTTCCTGGAGGTAGAGGTGGGGACAGAAATGCCATACTCAATAGCTTGTGTAGATCATTGAAATACGTAGCATGGCAACGGGAATACAGTTGTGCCCGTTCAAAACTGAGCTTGCTCCGGGCTGATTTGTGTACTGAACAAAAAATGCCAACAGTGATTTACACAAAATCTAGGAACACCCTCCTACTGATTGCCATGTATACCTGTGCTCTCCATGGTTTATTTCATAATGATAAATTTTGTAATTAGACTTCCGTCACTATAGATATAAATATTACAGAGAAACTGATTACGGTTTTATATTCCCTCGGTGCATTTGCAGAATCAATTAGGCCACATTTTCAGTATGACAAACTGCTGGAGAGACTGCACAGGATTATTATTCTTCCTCATATTTGTATTGGGATTCGACGAGTAATTATCACTCCAGGCAAGACGTGCTGTTATTGAAATGAACCGTTTGGGGAAACTGGAGACCAGTGTGAGAAGTCCTTCTGCAAGCTCCCTTTCCCTTTCCGTTCTTTAGACCCATGTCTTCTCAGTCACCTCCAGCTGGCTGTGAGAAAACGTGTGCATCATTTTGTTTGGAAGACTGGGCTGTGGATGGGATTAAAAACTTTGAACAGACGTATTTCTCCTAAATCTTAAACATATTTCTACAACTATTTAATCTTTGCAGTGAACCGTTTTTTAAATTAAATCTCCTTTGAACCTCAATGCAAAAGAGAAATGGACAAGGAGATGCTCTGGCTCATGTAGATGAGCTGTGCTTGGGTCTCTGCCTGCTTTGACATCTGCTTCTCCACTGAAGGTAAACCCAGAGATGCATCTTCAGAAACTTAGGCCTGTTTGAAACAGGATTTGGTTTGAAGCATGGCAGTTCTACATGACTTGGTTCCATTTTTCTGCTTTTATAGACAGGAGAGTCCATTTATTCATTTACTTCACAAATAGATATTGAGTACTCACATTGTCAAGCACTATGCTAAGAACCGTAGAGGGTAAGGCATTCAGGAGGACTCCTCATCTTTAGTCTGCAGCCCTCTGTGAACACCACTCTCCCTTGAGTACCCAGACACCTGTCAGGCTTCTTACTCAGTTTGCTCTTCTAAGGTGAGCAATGGCCTCCTAGGTTCTGCCTTCATAATAAGTCCTCCAAATAGAATATATACACCATTTTCCTTCTAAGCTTACTTAACTGTCCACAATTATCAAAAGTAGGAAGGAGTTTCTAGCAGAACCTGAGTAGAGCCTTGTTCATAAAACCATAGTTGTGCCCTTTTCAGAAATCGTGAATGCCTTTCTTTTCTGATCCCAATAATTAAGGAAGAGTTTCTGTCGCCTCCAGCCTTTTTCTTATTCTAAATGTTTTTCCCGTTGAAGAAAGACAAACTTCTCTAATTCAAAAACTACATTTGATGTCTCATTTATCTAGTTTGGAGAAAGCAAAAGAACCAAGGTTGCCAGACATAGGAAATGCAAATACAGGATACCCAGTACAGGATTTGAATTATGAATAAACAAGTAGTTTTTAGTACAAGCATATCCTAAAAACAATTTTTAATATAAATGTGATCCCAATGTTGCATGAGGTATACAGATATGAAAATATTATTTGTTGCTTATCTGAAATTTAAAATTAACTGCATGTCATTTATTTTGTCTATATACACAGATTAATATGTGTGTATGTATGTGTGTGTGTGTGTGTGTGTGTGTATATATATATATAATGTATGTAAGTTTTTCATGTTTGTTCTGCCATACAAAAACATCATGCTATATAAGTAGGGAAAGGAAAAATGGATGCATTGCTCACAGCATTTCAGGATTGTTGAAGGGGAAAATCATAACTATGAAAATGCAAGCTGTTATTATGCAGTTAGGTTTCCTGGCCCACGGGGGAAAAATCTGGGCTTAATTTAAGAGTTATTTGCATTGCTTACAGGACAGCACAGATACATATTCAGGCTGCCAAGCTCCTTTTCAAGTCCCATGGGCTCTGAACAGCTTAAGTGAGTTTTGTCAGCCACATTCCCACATTGAAAAACCCAAGACATATGTTTTGATTCATTTACATGGAACCAATCAAATTGTTCCTTTCTTTCTTTTTTTTCTTTTCTTGCTAAACTCACAGATGCTTGCAAGTAGACGGTACTTTTACTTTTTATTTTATTATTTAAATATTAATATTTATGAAATATTTTATTTTGATGTTCTAGAATGAGTCACTATTAACTAAGATGCTGATGATAATGAGTTTACGTGCCTCTCCTTCACCTCTTCCTTTTCTATAGTTTAATTAATGATTGAGCAGTAGGTAGAAGAATAAAGCATCAGCCCTCTGAGCTGGATTGTTTCCTTCTGGAAAACTGAATAAATGTTAATAGTATTTAGTCTTGAAAAAAATCAGAATTTCAAAGAACACTAGTTTGTATCTGAAATTGCTCTGAGTAGCATAGCCAACAAGTTCAACCCCTTAATAACTAACACTGATTTATAGCAAAGATAGCTGAAGCTTCTAGTATTTAGTTTTATGTCTACAAAAGAAAGAGAGAGGGAGGGGAGAGAGAGAGAGAGAGAGAGAGAGAGAGAGAGAGAGAGAGAGAGAGACTCATGCTAGTTATCTGAGTCTAAGGAAAACTCCATCTGTCTTTTTACCTGATTGTGGAATTGAAATGAACACAAACACCAAAAAGAAACAGAAGTTCATTTGTAACATTATAGATTCAAACCATAGCATAAAGGCCCTAGAAGAGTGAATAATAAATGCCATGAAAACATATTGTTCTAGTTTGACAGTGATCTGTGAGATAGGCATCAGAACTACCTTTGTTTTGTCAAAAAAATGTCATAATTGCAATGTATTAAATAGAAATTTTGTGTAATACACTGGGATAAGTATTTTTCAGAATATGATATAAAGTTGATACAAAAAAAAAATCTAGCCTTAACCAGTTTGGCTCAGTGGATAAAGCGTCGGCCTGCGGATTCAAGCATCACAGGTTCAATTCTGGTCATGGGCATGTACCTTGGTTGTGGGCACATCCCCAGTAGGGAGTGTGCAGGAGGCTGCTGATCGATGTTTCTCTCTCATCGATGTTTCCAACTCTCTTATCCCTCTCTCTTCCTCTCTGTGAAAAATCAAATATATATACTTTTAATCCTAACCTTAGGGATAAATCATTTTATTTAAGCACTTAACCAACAGCTTTTGTACCCTGTAACCTTTATTTACAAACTGACTGGCAAGGCTAAAAATATGTGGCTGAGTTTAAGGTTGCTGTCCATTCACGAGTAAATGCTTATTCTGTGGTTGGATTTAGAGGTTCTAATAATGCTTGCGGTTATAGGAGTAATGCCAGACCTAATTAACTGTAGGGACATGGTGATGGAAATCTCAGGGGATAAAGGTAAAAGCAGGTAAACTGTGGTTTTCAATGTCCAATCTTTCTAAGCCCTTACACCCTATGACTTGTCACATTTCTTGAGTAATTAATTTACCTCATATTTTAATTGCTCATGTATATCTTGTTCACTTCTTAGACTCTGAAGCGACTCAAGACAAGATCCCTCCACAGTGTCTCACTCAACTTTGCTTTCTTTTAGTCCTCTGCACAGTGCTTTTTCCATATTGAGTTTTTGGTACATGTTCTCTTTAACCCCTGCTTAAGGATTGGGGATCTTTCTATGATGGATAAATTGTTCCTCAGGCTATGAGGGAGGAAGCTATGAGGGAGGCTATGTCTCTTTGGTGCAGGGATCATTTTAGGCTGAATATTTTTTAAACACAGAAGGCTTAGGAAGAGTTTTTTATCCACCATCTACAAACCTCCTAAAAGAATTTCGAAAGAGGGCCTGTTCTGGGAGAAAGAGTGATCACCAGAGATAACCACAAGGTGGACTGTTGGCTGTGGTTGACTGGGGACTTAGCAAGGCAAGCTTGTTGCAAGTCTTCTCTGTGCCCCACTGTCTCTGCAGACGTGTGTTTACCAAACGTTTCTTTTCCCATATGCTTGTGAGTTGTCTTCTTCCTTTTTGAAGTCTCAGACTTCTACCAACTTCCTCTTATCTCTGGATGGCATATAAGCCTCCATTGCCTGATTGTCTTTGGGCCTCATATTCTTAGGGAGCCCCTGTATATATGAAATTAAAATTGCTTTTCTTTCCTCCTGTTCATCTGTCAAAGAACTTGCAAGAGTAGAAGTCCCTCCGCTGGGCCCCTCACCCCTTCGGCTTTGTATAGTCTGTTTATAGTCAGGCCTATCAGTCCCATGGAAAATGAAGTTAGTAAGTCTACTACAGTTTTCAACATGAGAGACTTTGCAGGCTACAGAGGTTATCAGATACCTGAAGAGATTAATTCTGTCTCATGCAATACAAAAAGCTCTGGGTTTGGAATCAGAAGGCCTGAGAATTTGTCTTTTTCACTCTGCATGTGGGTACTATCTGTGAGGAGTTAGGAGACTTCCTCAACTTCTAGAATTCATCTCTTTTATGGAGATAGCCCTCGCTCACCCTGTTTCCCACTTTGAGCTTTTGCAAATATATAACTGAGAGAATCTTGGTTTCCTCAGAGTCTATCCTGTAGAGAAATCATTAGGAACATGCAGATACGTTGACAATGAAGTTTACTGCAACATTATTTGTAGCAGCAAAAAGTCACAGGCAACCTAAATTTTTATCAGCTGAAGAATAGTAAGTTCTGGCCCATCCATAAAATTAATACTATGCAGCTATTAATGGTGCAGATCTGTATATCGATAAGAATAAGAATATGCATGATACATTTTAACTGGGGGGGGGAGGGAAGAAATTTGAAAAAGCTGTTGTAGTTTGTGGTCCCATTTTTAATCAAAGAAAACAGATAAAAGGTATCTTGAGTAGATGGTTAGATCGAAAGCTGTGTGTAGGGCACCTGTCAGGTATGGTTGGAGTAATAAAAGAGATAGTAAGAATAGCTAAAATTTATGGAATTCCTAATATGTGTTAGGTACTCTTCTAAACTTGACATTCATATTTTACATTACATTCGCAAACCCTATGCATGAAAGCATTTCAATTCACAGTCTGCTACTTGCTGTCTTTGTATAAATTCAAAGCACTAACATTGCTCATTGTATTAAAAATATATACAAATGTATCTTGCACAGCAACATCTCCTTGCACAATCTTGGCTAGGCTAAGGGAAGTCAAAAATAAGAGCCACACCCCCAGCTTTCCCTTGCATTTCCTCCATAATGTGACTCGTGATTGCTTTGCAGATGGGGTCTGATTATCGAATGGTACATCCTCCTAAACCCACTTGTGTCAATTGCACATCAGACAATAACTAGCAAGTGGTGTCAGTGTCCCATCGTCAGAGCTACTGTCAGCATGAAGCATTGGGCCAAGAATAAGAATGACGAGTGTATACATTTCCAGCTTTGCAATCAACATGGAAATTAGTCAGCTCCGAGATGCTGAGTGGTCTTGTAGAGAGGGCCCCAGCTGCAGACAGAATGCCAAGCCGAGGATGATAAACAGCAGCCACATTCAGCAGCTTTTCTTTTCAGCTGCTGGAAGCCAGAAAGCCTTGGCAGGAGGGTGGGTTGGCAGGAGCTGCTGAATTATTTCAGAGCTGGAAGGGGACCTTCAAGGCTTATTGTTCTTCTGTGAGGAACTGGAGGCACCAGAAAGGACTAATGGGCAAGGTGGAAGAGGGAGAGGGAGTAGTGTGAACCATTGCACAGGCTGCACCCCTTGGCCTTTTCTGCACCACTGACTTCATAGATTTATTCATCCACACAGGGATGGATGGATTTGAGCATTTATTTATTAAGCATCTGTTGAATGCCAATACTCTGTCTGTTCTCCTCACTATGGCCAGATTCATCTTTTAAAAATGAAAACTAGATCATATTTCTGCCAAACAAACAAAAATGGTCTGGAGGCTTTGCTAGAAATAAATGATAACAATTTATTGAAGGGTCTGGAAACACAGCTAGGTAAAACCCCAGACGTGTTCCAAAGAGGAAACAAAAGTTAAGAATCTAAATAGTGCATTCTGGAGAATTATCAGTCCTGCATTCTTTTTTTTTTTAATCCTCACCAGAGGATATTTTTTCCTGTTGGCTTTTAGAAAGGGAGGGTGGGAGAGAGAGAGAGAGAAAGAGAGAAAAAACATAGATGTGAGAAAGACACATTAATTGGTTGCCTCCCACATGCACCTTGACCAGGGCTGGGGATCAAACCTGCAATCAGGTATGTGCCCTTGGCTGGGGATTGAACCCATGACCCTTTGGTGTGTGAGCTGACACTCTAACCACTGAGCACACTGGCCACAGCAGTCTTGCATTCTTAGCCCTAGGATTGGCCCAAGATTGTTATCAGTCAGATGTCAGGGGTCTGGATGATAGAGAACAGGTGGTCAACAAGATGTCTCAAGGAGGTTTGGTCAAGTCCAGTGGTCTGAATAATAGATAACCAGTGGATGTCAGGTGGTCCAGATATGTGAGGCCTTCAAGGGGTTATCAGAGGGTTGTCTGGAGGACTGGTGTATATCCAGGTATCGACACACAATGAAATGGCTATCTAGGCAGTGATGCAGAACTAGGAAATTGAAAAGTTCAAGTTCCCAGGCTAGTCAAAGCAAGAGTAGGACCATTTCCTAATGTGTCAACCTTCATAAGGTTAACAATTTTAGCAGCTTGTGTAAAGTGAGTTCATATTATGCTTCCTATGTTATTCTTTCCTCGTTTTTCTTCTCCCTAAAACAACACTCCAGTAATCTCACATTGTGCCTGCAATAGAATCCAGATACTTTACCAGGACCTATAAGGCAAGTAGGATTTGACTCTTGCTTGCCTCTGTCAACTCATCTTCTTGTATCACTCAAATCCCCTGTTATCTCCATCACCACTTAAGGGAGAAAAAATAATTTTTCCCCTTCCCCCCTAGCTTCTTGACTGAGAACCTCTGTAATAAGAAGACAGGTTAATAGGAGAAAGACAAACAAGTTTAATAACATATATACCTCATGTGCAACATGGGAGGGATCCAGGAAAACTGAGTGATTCCCCAAAGGCCTAAGCCATCACCTTAAATACCATCTTCAGCTAAAGACACACACACACACACACACACACACACACACACACACGCGCGCGTGCGCACATGTTGAAAGAGGGTGTGAAACCAGTCATGGGAAAGCAGAATAAAGAAGGATATGATTGTGATGCAAATTTAATTGTCTGTCTTCATGATTGATAGTTTCTAGACATTTAGTCATTCCCCTCTTCCTTAGACAGCCAGGGAGACACTCTTACAAATGAAGATTTCCCTTACAAATTTACATGTCTCTTACAAAAGGGTAACTCCTGTTTGCAGAGCTTCTTCTGTGTCTGCTATTTCTTAAAAATAATTAACCTGAAATAATTCTTGTGCCAAAGAGGCCTATATTGAGGTGACAAATTCTGCTCCTCCTCACCTTCCTCCAACCACATGTCAGATGTTGTGTCTTGAGATCACACTGAACCCTATTTTGCCTCAGTTCATTGTATTTGCTGTTCCTTCTGCTTTGAATGTCCTTGCTGGCTCTCTCACTGTTGATTCCTTCTCAGGATCCAGCCTTAGTGTAAAAGTTACCTTCTCGGAGAGGCCTGACTTTGGCATGCTCTCTGAGTTACCTATACCACCAGTTATCTTCTCTCCTGTATCTTCCTCCTTGGCACATCACTGCCATCTATGTGTATCATTATCTGTTCACTTCTTGGTTGCTTGTCTCACCCATGGTCATATCCCTGTTATGCCTGACCCAGAGCAGTATTCAGCAAATGTCTGTAAAGCAGGTGAATGGCCCCACTGGGTGGGATGCTTTGTCCTAGGCCTCAGGACTACAGAGGTGAATATAACAGATCCCTGGCCCATGGTTGTTAATCTAAGTAACAACCATCAATACATCACCGTTTCTTCATCCGTAGCTCAACCTTACTAAATTGAAAGCCCTCTTTTCATAATAAATATTTGTAATGTTCTCCTTTCATATCCCGGTACAAAATTTATAGATAACATAATGTTGATGCACACATGTATGAAAATCAAAATAATGCTCTACCTAAAACCTAAAAGGGAAATAAAAGAAAATCAATTTATAATAGATACTATTTCGTACTGGGTATAGTTATACTAGAACCCATATCTGCTTGCAATGAATGTGTTTGGATTTGAGAGAAGCAATCGAAATATAATCAACACTTTTTCTTAGCATTGCTGTTTTGAAATTAGGACTTACACACATACACACACAGGTTTGGAATCACAATGACTCTCATAGCTACAAATGTGGACTGACATAAGTATGTGACATTAGCAAGCTAAACACTATGAAAAGTAATGCTGTTGATTGCATGGTTTACCAAAATGTAAATGATTTTTAGTAAAGTGCTGAACAAAAGAAAATACAGTCTTCTGTTGACTTACTTATAGTTACATTCCTAGAAAATTCAGTGTATATTCCATACAAAAAAATTTCAAGTATTCATTGGATTTGGTAATTAAAATATTGCTGAAACATTGGCTGTATTTACATGAAATGGCTCAATTTGCCTGCAGCACAAAGTTGCTGTCTGGGAAGAAATGCAATATTCAAACAGCTTGTAATCAAAACAGTAACCTCATACCTGAGGAAAATGTATTAGTAATTTTGTGAATAAGACAAGGGTAGAATTTACCAAAATCTTTTCTTTGCAGCAGTAATAATAATTTTTAAAAGCTATTTTTTTCTTTTTCTCTAATGTGATTACATCTTTGATTGCCAGTGAGCATAAGAAGTGGCAATGTTCAAGAGCAGAACTGGTGTCCTCATGAAGGTAAAGGAACAGGGCCCTTCAGAGATTGACCTGTACTGTTTGAGCATGACACCCAATAAATTATCAAGGTAGCACTGGATTGAACCAATAGGGGAGAAAAAAATATTCTTCTACCCATCTCAGTTCTTCAGCTGGTCTAATCATCAAATTAACATAAGACAAATTAGCAGGAGAAAAACAAGTCTAATTACATATGAGGGCCCCAGAAAAAGATGAGACCACGGGCAGTCAGGAAGCTGACATGCCATCCTGAACTAAGAAGAAGGGAATAGGGTCTGGGACTTTAAAGGGAGAGGAAGACCATTTACAGGAAGATGGGAAGAGCAAATGTGTGGTATACAACAGATTCCCAGGAAAAAGACATTTCTCTGGCATGCCATGAAGATCAAATGGGCCACAGAAAGGAACTTGATCTCCAGGCCCTACTGAGCTTCCCCTGTAAGCTTACCACACTTAGCCCTTACTCTTTTTGTTATCTCTGATGATGGTTCTCTTCCTGAACTAGGCCCTTTATCTAAATTATTTTAGGCAGTTAAAATAGATAAAAAAATAAAAATAAAAATCTCTTCCTTGGTATTTTGGGCCTTGATTATCTTCAGTTCAAAATAGTCCGAATGCCAAAGTGGTTCATTATGGGGAGGGTTGTTCTGAACCCCTTCAAATCATCTGAGTTACAGTCTCATGTGGCTGGAGAAGAACTTAACAGTGACCCCGTCTCCTCTTGCCCCCTTTTGTTGTTTGAATGCCTTCTAATGATTCCTTTCAAAGAGATCAAGCATGTTCAACACCTCCAGTGACAGGCACGCATGTGCAAAGGAAGCATGCTGTAGCCTTGACTAGCATTTGCTGTAAGAAATTTCTTCTTCACGTTGAGCTGAGAGCTCAATCACCTTTTCCCACATACAAAAGCAGTTACTGGGGGCTCACCTGAGTCTTGTGCCCTCTTGGCAAATGTCTTCATGTCAAAGGCACGTATGAGGAATAATTATTCAAAAAAAATTCAAGTATAGGGAAACTTAAGGATTTGGTCCTAGAATAAATCACTCATCATTAAAAAAAAAAAAGGAATAGAAATCCAGAGACATTAATAGTTTAGACAAAAGTCACCCAGATGTGATTAATATTTATCTCCCATCTAATGTCTTCATTTTTCTCTGACCTTGCCATTTACATTTCCACTGGGCTCTGGGATGTGGGCCATGGCCTTCTTGGAGGCATGCACATTAGGTAGATACATTCGTACATTTGTTTACCAAAGCAATAGCTATTTCTGAGCACAATCTGTGTGTGAAAGATTGTGCTGAGGGCTCTGAGTCTATAAAGATAACAAAGCCCAGGAGGCAATTAGCTTTTATTTGTCTATTAACTTGGCATCACTAGAAGTATCTATCTTGAGCTTCTTTGTTGTTCAGTGGGGTTGAGGTGACTGACTATTGATGTGTCATGGGTAAAAAGTAGTGAAAAGAGCCTCTTTCCTCATGTGGGGGAGTGCATAAATACTTACCAAATGAGCACTAGAGGCAGAGAGATGCTGCTGAAGGAGAGAAGAAAGAGGTCACTGTGGGCTGTGAGCACTTTACCAAAAAAAAATAAAAAATAGTGTCTTGAATTTCAATAGGTAGAAAGGAGGATAACATTTAGGCAAGAAGAGAAGCAGTAATAAAAATATAGAGAAAAGAATAGCTATTGTATTTGGGAACAAGGATGAAATTGATAGACTTCTATCCCAGAAAAATGGACAAGGAGATGTTTACTAAATATAAATATCAGTGATGCCAAAGTAAAGTTACAAAGTCCAGAAAGACTTATGTGTGTATCTGGTAGCTGGGATCTAGCAATGAAACATAACAGGTCCTTTCCATTTTGTCAGTCACTTTGAGCAAGACACACAGGGGCCTACCTGAGTTAATTTGGCTAAAAAACAAGCTATCACCTGCAAGTTGACATATTTAATTATAGATAACAGTTTAGTCCATACCAAGAAAATGAATATAATTTCATAGTTGTTTTCAGAGCATCACTCCAAGAGTACCCCCTATATCAGGGGTGGGGAAACTTTTTGTTGCCAAAGATCATTTTGATATTTATAACATCACTCGTGGCCCATACAAAATTACCAACTTAAAAATTAGCCTGCTATATTTGGTCAAACATTTAATTAACTCAGCCCTAATGCCTTGGCAGGACCAGACCAAATGATTTCATGGGCCTTATACTACCCATGGGCTAGACATTCCTCAACCCTGCTAAAATTAAGGCATACTGGCACTTCTGAAAAATCTGCTGCATAAGGTTGCAGTTTAATTGTAAGACAGAGCTCAACTTTGGAATATTTCAAGAGCATATTTCTCAAAAGGGATGATATTGACACCCAGGGGGCAAAAATTGATTCCTAGAAGAAGAAGCAAAAATTTTTACTCTTGAGGAATAGATTGCAGATATGCATACAACATATCTAATCTAATAAAAGAGAAACATGCAAACTGACTGCACCTCCACTATGCCCAAGCCACACCCACCAGCCAATCAGAGTGACTATATGCAAATTAACCCAACCAAGATGGTGGCTGGCAGCCACCGATCTGGAGCATGCAGGAGGCTTGGTTGCCCCAGTGATAGGGGAAGTCAAGTTTCCCGCCTCTCCTGGCCAACTGTGGCCTCCGCTCAATTCAACAAAGTTTCAATTATAGGAGATAAATAAATCCCAGATACCTGTTTCCAGCCAGCCTCGCTGGGAGCTTGGGTCACTGGGGGCCTTGGCTAGCCTGCAAACAGCCATCAGCCTCTCACCCAGGCTTGCCAGGCACCCAGCAAGACCCACCCCCTTGCCTTGAAGAAGATGTGGCTAGCCTGAAAATGGCCATCAGCCTCTCATCCAGGCTGGCCAGGCACCCCAGTGGGACACCCACCCTGAACTGGGACACCCGTCAGGGCAAACCAGCTGGCCCTCGCCCATGCACCAGGCCTCTAACCTATATAATAAAAGGGTAATATGCAAATAGACCCTAACAGCAGAATGACTGGGAATGACTGGTCACTATGACACACACTGATCACCAGGGGGTAGACGTTCAATGCAGGAGCTTCCCCCTGGTGGTCAGTGTGCTCCCACAGGGGGAGCTCTGCTTAGCCACAAGCCAGGCTGATGGCTGCCAGTGCAGCGGTGGTGGTGGGATCCTCTTCCCTGCTCCTCAGCAGCACTAAGGATGTCTAACTGCAGCTTAGGCCTGCTCCCCACTGGCAAGTGGACATCTCCCAAGGGCCCTGGGCTGCCAGAGGAATGTCTGACTGTCAGGTTAGGCCCAATCCCCTGGGGAGCGGGCCTAAGCCAGCAGGGGGACATCCCCCAAGAGGTCCCAGACTGTGAGAGGGCACAGGCCAGGTTGAGGGACCCCCCCCCCAAGTGCACAAATTTTTGTGCACTGAGCCTCTAGTATGTATATATAAATATAGACATGCAACATATCTATGATAATAAAATTTCAAAGAGAAATAATTAGGGGATAAAAGGTCTAAAAGTCTCCATAGGGAAGTGATACAAAAAAAAGTTGATAAGCAGTGTGAAAGGAAGGCCAGTCGGTCAGTCAGAAGAGATTCTGGCCTTGCATATTTAGAAACCTTATTTTTGTTAGTAAACAAAAGTATAGACCCAGCCTTCAGTATTGTCATCATTAATCAATATCATAGAAACTGATAAAGACTAGAATGCCCTTGGGTTTCTCATTGTAAATGAGTAAAATCACATGAGCTAGGATATCTATATTTGCTTTCTTATGCAGAAAGCTACCTAAAAAACCTAAAACTAATAAAAAGTTTTCTTGGAAAGCATAAATGAGAAAAAGGAAGTTATTTAATTTCAAATGTGCAGTGGTATACTTAGCAGAGCCTTGCACAACTCATTACCATGTCAGGAATAGACCTTCCATGGGCACTGGGAGCTCCATAGTGAGCCAAAAAAACTAATTTCCCTGGATGGTTGCTGCTACTATTTGCTCCTGAAACACCATTTTCCTGTGCTTTTATTTATAACTGACCTTTTCCGGTTAACACATACTCCTTTAGGTTTATGGATCCTAGTATCCCATCTAGTTGTCGTAGGACTCTTTAAAGGGACTTTACATTCCTCTAATAGAGTCTACCTTTCCTTGTTTAACTCTCAGCAGACAGTGTATTTTTTAAATCTTTATTGTTGAAAGTATTACATATGCCCCCCTTTTTTTCCCATTGACCCACCCACCACTGCCTTCCTTCTGAGATTCGACAGTATGTATATCTGGGTTAAAGGAACTCTTCCCAGTGTTGCTATAGGAGTCTCATTACAATGACACAACTTTAAAACCTGCTTGACTGGCTTGGTAAGAGGGCTTCAGTGTTCTCAAAGTGTGAGTTAAGCACTGCATACATATCCCAGGGCCCCATCCACACCCACTAAGTCAGAATTTCTGAAGGTAGGCCTGAGGAATCTGCATTTTTACCAGGCACTCTGGGTGATTCTGGTGTCTGTTGAAGTTTGAGTAACAGTATTTTAAAAGGAATGCTCCTAGATCTCTCTTGAAAAGAAGCAAGATTTTTCTACTGTAGTAAAACTGAGAAGACCTTTTTTCTTAGGTCATTGTCAAACTAATTACCCTAGGGTGAGCTATAGTTAATATAAATGATTTTAATACCTCTATAGTTAATATAAACTACCCTCTCTATAGTTAATACAAACACATGGTCATGCCAATCTTGACCCTCCAGCATCACTAGCAAAGTTTACTCTGTTTGCTGTCACAAAATTCTTCACCACATTTCCTCCTAAAGCATAGAAATGACCCTCTGTGGATTTTTTCTTTAGCTAGATGGAGAAATCCTCTACTTATAATTCCTTAGAAAATGTGTGTTGGAATCATGGAAAGACTTCTGGGGTTGTATCTGAAGCTTGAAATTAAAACCCTGGCTCTGTAATGAGTACATTTTCTGTCTCTTAACTAGTTGGCTTAGCATCTTTCAGTGGTAGTCATCTAATCAGTTAAAGGAGGGTAAAAACTTAACCTAGTTTGCCCTAGCTGGTTTGGCTCAGTGGATACAGCATTGGCCTGTGGACTGAAGGGACCCAAGTTTGATTCCGGACAAGGGCACATGCCCAGGTTGTGGGCTTGATCCCCAGTAGGGAGTGTGCAAGAGGCAGCCGGTCAATGATTCTCTCTTATCATTGATGTTCTTAACTCTCTCCTCCGCTCCTTTCCTTTCTGAAATCGATAAAAATATTTTTTAAAAAACTTAATTAGTTATTGGACAAGATATTTGGATAATCAAAGGAGGGAATAGTTGTTAAGGCTCAATAGAAGAATGAAAATAACTCAGAAGAACGTACGGTATTAATAACCTATTCCCCAAATGTAGCCATGCTTATGATGGGTAAACTTTTTCCGAATGTTAGTCTATGCTAATGGTGATGGGTTTGAGGAAATTGAGTTAAAGACAATTTCAAGGAGGAGAGATTAGATGTTCTAAATAATCATTGGGAGTGAATGGATGTGCTGGAATGTGAAATGACACCCCTGGAATTTCCCAAGAACCAAGAGTGACATTTAAGCAATCAAAAACATCAGCAGAATGAATCAACTCACAGAACACAAATTTATGTCAAGAAGGAAATAGAAGTATGGTGCTGCTTCTGAAACAGAAGAGAAACTTTACAGGAACATTAATAACATGTCTATCACAGGGCTTTCTCTATCAAAGGGAGAAAATTGTTTCTCTATAAATCTACCCAGGATACAATATTCCGCTTACTCTTTCCAAAGCACAGCTCTGCTTCTGCCAGACTCCTCTTTAAAGTTTTTGGAATCTCGTATATCTCCTCCAAGTTCAGACTTTTTGGTGTAGGATTGAAGAGATTCCAAAATTGAATTCTATCCCACATTTCCAAACTTATCCTCCCACTGTGTCTCTTCACTCACTCTTACTGCAACCAAATAGTAAGCTTTATATTTCCCAGATAAATCTATACTTTTCCTATATCTGCCCTCTCATTACAGATCTACCTTCTCTTTCTCATGCACACACAGATCCAATGTCTGCTAACCCATCAAGGCCAAGTTAAAGCATCACTGCTTTCAGTTGCAAATTAAAATCTTACTTTAAACTGGGTAAATTTATACAACTATAGAACTGACAGGAATAGGCATTGCATTCACTTACAATGTAATTGGATCCAGCTGATCAAATGATGTCATTAGGAATGTATATATTTCTATCTCTTGTCCTTGATGACTTTTGTGTCAAATAGATTTTAAGATCTTCTGGGGTAACAAAAAAATGGCTTCTAAGAGCCTCAAGGATAGATTCTACAAACTTAACCACTTCTACTAAAATGAGAAAAACTATTTGCCATATATCCAAAAAAAAAGGTCCTGGGTAGGGCTTTCATGGCTGCCATTGGATCATGGTGATTGACATGTCTGGGAAAGGTGGTTCTCCAATCAGTTGGGCAAGGTCATATTTAGAGCCTGGTCTTGTGAGCAGGCTTAGTTCCACCTGTACTCTGGGGACTGACAGTGATGGAGTGTGACTTCTGAAAGGAAAAGGGGGATTCGTCTAACAGGAGGGAAATGGATGCATGGATGGCACAGACATTAAGATTCCACTTCAATCATTCCTTCTAGCTGTCCTATTAAAATTCCTATAGCACTTGACAAGTTTCTATCTTGTAGTATAGTTATCTATGTACACATCTCATTTCCCTGCTAACCTTTCAGATCCTAGAGACTAAATAGTGGAGGCTCCTACTCATTGTTGTATTTCCCATGCTGCCTTGCAGTATTCTTTGTTCATCTTTGCTTATTTTCTACTCACTATGGAAATAGGACTCTTAAGCTCTTTGGACCTATTTTTTGAAAAAGAGGCATTATAATAGGTTATTTGTAAGCTCCTTTCTAGTGTCAAGATTATTTGATTCTCCTGTATAATCCTATGGTTGTTGAGTGAACACTGCATCTAACCCAGGGGAAATGCAAAAGCTGTCATACCTTGGATTTGCTTAGAATGTCAATTACCGATTGAGTTAAACACCCAGATTCAGGAGCCCAGGATGTTCAATTTAAAGATGACCTGATATTTTCCCTCACTTTGGTTTTCGACACATGTAATGCATAGCATTAGGAATTGTTTTCCAATTTGCCATTTTCATGTAGGAGGATACAAAGGCTCTGTGTTCTGTGAAAAGAAAGTGACTCAAAGCTTGTTTTGTTAGCTCCTGTGAGAGGAAGGGCCTTAACACAACTAGGTTATTAAACCCAGAAACCTAAGTGAAAATACAGGTGAGACAGGGAAATAATTGTAAATAAATAAAATATCTAATCTAATAAAAGAGTAATATGCAAATTGACCACTACTCCGAGACACCTAAGCCATCCCACCAGCCAAGCCAAGCCCCCAGCCAATCAGAAAGACTATAGGTAAATTAACCCAACCAAGATGGCAGTTAATTTGTATACACAGGCAGGGAGGAAAGACTGAAGACAGCCTAGAAGGAAGCCAAGTGCTGCAGAAGGGAGCCAAGCAGTAGAGAATGGAGGGAGTGAGGCAGTGGATATGGGACAGATCGAGGTAGTGGAGATGGGAGGAATCGAGGCAGTGGAGATGGGAGGGATTAAGGCAGCAGAGATGGGAGGAAGCGAGGCAGTGGAGAAGGGAGTGAAGTCTGCCTCGGTGGGCTTCACTCCCTTATCTGCTTCGATCTGGCTCAGGAAGCTCTATTCTTGCAGGAATAGGCTGAGGAAGCCCTACCTTGCAGGAATCTTCCTGCAATGGGCCTCTAGTATAATAACAACTCCAAACCTTTAGTGAGTACTTGGTGAATGTTATGCTCTATACTAAGTGTTAGGCACTACATCTTATTTAACTTTACAATAATCCTATGAATGAAGTCTATCATTCCCATTTCATAAAAAAAAGAAGAAGAAAGAAGGCTCTGACAGATTAAGTGACTCACCAGAGGTGACCCAGCAGCAGAACAAAGATCTTAATCCAAAGTGGTTCTGTTCTGAATTCAAAGCCCAAACATTCTAATTCCATACTCTGTTTGTTCAGGGATATCCTGTGTCGAGTTTTACTTCTTCCAATAGGTCCTCACACTTAAATCTCCCCACTTTTTAATCAGTTCAGAAAAAAGCTACACTTTGCACTCAAGTATTCTATAGAGATGAAGGATCACATCAATCTTGATTATTACTGTGACTTATTGAGGATGTGCAATAACCAGACTGGCCAGTGATCTGCCTCCATGTGACATTAGAGGATGTTACAGAACCCTAGAATCTCATGGATGCAAGGAATTTGATTTCTCATTGAATACTGAGCCCCAGCTCAACCCCATGTTCTGTGGGCTCTGATTTAGAACACAAAGTTATGGAAGTTAAAAGCAGTACATGTCATAACCTGATCCTGCCATCCCAAAGTCAAGGGATTGTCTGTCCAGAGGGAACAAGGTATGCTATTGTTATATCTGTGTACTGTAGTGGGAAAAGGATCCAATTTTGAAAGCCAGGGCATCTTGATTTGCAATGGCTCTTCCATGAAGCAGAAGGCCTGGGCAGGGCCCCATTCTAGTACCTGGTACCATCCATCCCTGTGCTCATCTTATTCTACCGATTGCTGTAAAACCAAACTAGAGGACTAAGTGAGAAAAAGAGAGAGATGCACATTGAAATAAGATCATCCATCAAACCACTGTAGCCAAATCATGAAGGAAACTCAGATTGCATATAGGAATGAAGGACTAGATATGCAACTACTCAGTACACCTTTTACTAAAGCACGAACTAACCATAGCAAACTATTTGAAACTAGAGGCCTGGTGCACAAAATCTGTGCACTTGGGTGGGGTGGGGGGTTCCTCAGTTCTGCCTGTGCCCTCTCATAGACCAGGAGCCCTCAGGGGATGTCTGACTGACAACTTAGGGGAGCCAGCCTAAGCCAGCAGTTGGACATCATTAGCACTGCCATGGAAGGGGAAGAGGCTTTCACCACCATTGCTATACTTGCCAGCTGTGAGCCCAGCTTTGGGCTGAGCAGCGCTCCCCCTGTGGGAGCTCACTGACCACCAGGGGGCAGCTCCTGTATTGAGCATTTGCCCCATGGTCTTTAGTGCACATCATAGCAACTGGTCATTTCATCATTCAGCCAATTTGCATTTTAGCCTTTTATAATCTAGGATATGTCAACTGTAATTGAAAACTAAAATACAATTTTAAAAGAAAGTCATAGCAAGATTGATGAAAGAATCATCCTATATAATAAAAGGCTAATATGCAAATTGACTAAACAGAGGTATGACCGATCTCTATAACATGCACTGACCACCAGAGGTCAGACGCTCAATGCAGGAGCTGCCTGCTGTGTTCAGTGCACTTCCCATAGGGGGAGTGCCACTCAACCAGAAGCTGGGGGTTGGTAAACAGGTGAAAAAGGTGAAAGGATTAAGAAGTACAAATTGGTTGTTATAGAATAGTCATGGGGATGTAAAGTACAGCATAAGGAATATAGTCAATATTCTAATAACTATGTATGGTGTCAGATGGGTACAAGATTTATTGGGACGATCACTTAGTAAGTTAAAAAATGTCTGGTCCCTGCAGTATACCTCCAAAACAAATATAGTCTTACTATGACTTTCTTAAAGAAACAAATCTGTAGGTTTTTCTGTGGTGACAACTGAGTGTACAGAACATGGCATGGATCATTAGATTCTAACATGAAACCAGAGCTCACCTCTGTTCCATTCTCATCTGTGTCTCTGACCAGATTTTTGACCCTACAGTAGTCTCCCTACATTTTCCACATCATCTCCTAAGTATATTCAAGATGAAAAGAAAGTCCAGTTGTAACCACTTTTTCTTGGTAGCCAGATGTGTAGTCAAGCTGCTTCTGTGTATTTCTGGACATCACACATGTTGTATCTGACCTCAGATTCCCAGTGGGCTACTCCCTGTGGCTCCTGATATCTTTGTTTCTTCAAATCAAAGAAAACAGAAAAAATTCATTGACCATTTTTATGTAAAATATCACAGAGTGTAGTAAAAATATTAAGTACAATGGAACAAAGCATCTTGTCATGTTGATTCCCCCTTCTATTTGTCCCAAATTCACTGATGCTGGGTCTTATTAAATATGACAGGAGAAAAATCTGAAGATCAGTCACTGTTCAATAATATCATCCTCCTTAGCAGTCCTGGTCAAGTCAGCTGTCACTTTATTAGATAGGGAATTGGATAGCTTTTATGAAGTGGTTCTTAATTCATATTGCTATTTATAAGTATCAATAATTTGCCACTTTTATCAAAGGGTCATTGGAGAAGGATATCTAACTACAGATCCTAGTGGCTAGTTTACTTAATAAGCATTTCACTCTATCATGGTTATCTTATTTCTTTGATTCTAACTCACCATTTTTAATAATAGTTTTCTAAGGAAAATGATTTTGCCTATAAAGAGGATGATATATTTAACATATAAATAATAATGTTTTCAATTGCCTATACTAGGGACCCAGTGTATGAATTTGTGCACCTTGAAAGGAACTATGGGCCAAGAGGCTGTACGGGGGTAGGCCTTGGCCCATCCTCCGTGCCCCTGCCTGGCCCCTTCTGCCATAGCCCCCAGACCTGTCTGCCAGCAGCCCCACTACCACTGCCACCACTCGCACCTGCTACCAGTGCCCAGCATCATCCCTGATCTGTTTGCTCAGTGCCATCAGCGGGTGCGAGTGGCAGCTGCTGGCCCTGATCACCCCTCAGGAGTAGGGGCAGATGGAGAAGCCCTCAGGGGTGATTGGGGCTGGCAGCCGCCACTTGTACCCATTGATGGTACTGAGCAATTGGGGCTCAGGCCAGGCGCTGACAGCAGTTGCAAGTGGCGGCTCTGGTGCCAGCAGTGGGTCCAAGGAGGGCTGGTGCCGGCAGCAGGTGCAAGTGCCCAGTGGGACCGTGCAATGCAGGAGCAAAGAATTTTCAGTAACCACCAGAGACTCGTCCTGATGACAGTGACTGGCACCCCACCTTGGTCTGGCACCCCCACTCACCTGTTCTACTATCCCAGCATGGCTGATACCCACCATGATCTGCACTCTGCTGTCTGCCTGCTGCCGAGGCCTGCCATGTTCTGTGTACACCCCCTGGTGATCAGCACACATCATAGCAACCAGTTGCTCAGTTGTTCGGTTGTTCTGCTGTTCAGTCTATTTGCATATTAGGGTTTTATATATATAGATATTATATATAAAATTGAAAGTTTTATATAACTATTACACATTATATATTTCTAGATAACATATGCAGGGCGGGGCAAAAGTAGGTTAACAATTGTTCATATAGAAAATACTACAATACTTCATAAATAATAATATAAGAATAAATTGTATTTATAACCGTAAACCTATTTTGCCCCACCCAGTATTTTTTATTCTAAGCAAATAAAAAAAATTAGGTAAAGAAGATTTCTACCAATTTCTTTGCTTTGCTTTTTTAGTCATTTTTATTTTCAATTTAAAATAGCATTGACATTTTTATTTTAATTTTTAGCATATGGCCACATGGATTAAAATAAACTGTTGTGATGTATTTTCCTCAACCTTGTTGCTCCTATGTGGTCTGTCACAAATCCAAAATGCCCCTGAACCCACGAACAACATATACTAACAGTCAGCTTTAGCTCAGGCTTCCATGGGGAATAGAGGAAACTTTAAGTTGAGAGCTCATAGACACTGTTTCCATTGCTCAAGAGCTTTCCGTGGATATTAGCTTGGTGGCTGACTCAAATAGATTTTCTGCCTCACCTCTCACTGCAGATGAGGTAAAAATGGTCTATGCTCTGCTCACCACAGCTGTAATGTTGAAATGACTCCTACCTGCTTCATGTAACTCAAGAAACACAGGGAAAAATCAACAAAAATTACAAAGGCTTAAGTAGTCTGTCAATCATTTAGTCATCAAATATTTATTGAGTCTCCACTATGTTCCAGGCATTGTTGCAGGAACTGGGGATATAGATGTGAACAAATTACACTAAAAATGTCCATGCCTGTGTGGGGATGGAAACGAGTAAGCAACTAATATATTTAATGTGTTTGACAGATGATAAGTGCTCTGTTGGAAAACAAAACAGGGAAGGAACCCTTAAAATTGCAATCTTAAACAGAGTGGTAAATGAGAGGGTAAACATAACCCTTTTTTTACAAAATATATTTTTAAAAAAACATGTGGGAGCAAGTCACATAGACCACTTCATCAAGAAAGCTATATCTATCCAGCAATGAGAATGAACATATGGCAAGTACATACAAAAGCATGGATGACTACCAGACACCACATGGGAAAGAAGCCAGCCACAAAACATATAGACTGTGTGCTTCCATTTATATAATGTTTAAAAGCAAGCCAAATTACTCTACAGTTTTAGAAGTCAGTACAATGCTTATCCATGACAGGTTTTGTGTCTCAGGTGAAAAGGCAGGCATTTCTGAGTAGTTTTCCATTTCTTGATCTGGGTGGTAGTTACACACCAGGCATTTTCAAATTATGAACATTGATCAAGGTGAACACTCAGAATTTGTGCATTTTTTGAAAATATGTATGTTATTATTTGATTAAAAACCTGGCCATAAACAAAAGCAAGCAAACAAGAATATCAGCGTTTGGAGAGTGTAAGGAGGCCATTTATCGGGCTCATGTTAATCCCGCAGGAACTGGTACCTATTAAATAATTTCTTTATAACCTTTATTTCTCCTCTACTTCTTACTAAGAGGTTAGGAATCAATCTCCATCTCTCATTTTGCTCCTCCACCTTTCATCAAGGCAGCGTGAAAAAGATGAGTGTTAATGATTATTCACCAGTTCCAAGAGGTTCTTATATCAAATAATGCATAATTATGAACGTGTACATTTAAGTGTTCAGAAACCTCCTTCAAATTCCCTG
>PVJC01013241.1:0-26320 GCA_004026665.1 Murina feae
AGGGAGCAGGAAAAGGCTGGCCTGACCACAAGGCAGGGTTTTCCCTGCTTTCTGGTGGCTGGAGGAAGATGGGCAGTAGGCAAGCTTGGGAGGCAGGCCGCCCGCAGCCCTGGTCACAGCTCAAAAAAGAGAACAACATGCAGGGGAGGGCAAGAGTCTGAGAGATCAACATAGAGGGTGTGCCTGGGGGCAGGCCCCCCGCAGGTAGACACACACAGGAGGACTGCTCCGAGCCTCTGATGGGGCTGGGGGCAGGTCCCCAGTGATGACACACACACATACACACACACACACAAAAGGTGCCTGGCAGACTGGGGCCATCGTAGGACATCCACTGAGGGGTCCCAGACTGTGAGAGGGCACAGGTCGGGCTGAGGGACTCCCTCCACCCCGAGTGCACAAATGTTTGTGCACCGGGCCCCTAGTATATATATAATCTCACTGGAGGAGTCCAAACAGCCTTCTGAGTTGTCAAAGTTCTTCACTCTCAGAATAAAGTTTAGAGTTCCTGATATAAAAAAAAAAAACAAACAAAAAAACCCACACACACCAATGTTTGTAAAAAAAAAAAAAACTGACAATATCTACAATTAACTAGGTAACTGTTATGGGCCAAGCTACCTACGAGGCACTTTAGAAACATTACCAGTCATCTTTTTGCAGACCTTCAAAGCATATAATATTGTTTCTATCCTATATAATAAAAGCCTAATATGCAAATCGACAAAACAGCGAATGAATGGTGGAACAACTGGTCACTGGGATGCGCACTGACCACCAGGGGGAAGATGCTCAATGCAGGAGCTGCCCCCAGCCCGCAGGCCCCAGGCCAGCAACGTGGGTGCCTGTGCCCTACCCCAGCAATGGCCCTGCTGGTTGCTCCACAGATTAGCCCTGATCACTGGCCAGGCCTAGGGATCCTAGCCATGCATAAATTTTGTGCATAGGGCCTCTAGTTTTACATAAAAGAAAATTGTGTCCAAGCAGGTTAGTGACTTGCCCAAGACCACAGAGCTAGGCTGTGAGACAAAAAGGACATGTTTTGGTGTGTGTGTTTTGTTTTTTGCTTTTGTTATATTTAGGCCTTTTATTGATAATTTTTAGGTTATATAGGTTTCTCACTGAAAAATAACTTATTGATTATCTGTGTGTTTCTTGCTATTCATAAACAAGAATTTTTCTTAGGTATTTTATCAAAAGGTGAGATTGCTCAGTCACAGGTTATAGTCAGTTTCTTTTTTTATTTAAAACTTTTATTTTGAAAATGTTTAATTTAAATTTATTTTAGCCTTGCCCATGTGGCTTGGGGGCTGAACGTGGACCCATGAACCAGGAAGTCACAGTTTGATTCCTGGTCAGGGCACATGCCCAAGTTTCTGATTTGATTCCCAGTAGGGGGCATTCAGGAGGCAGCAGGTGACTCTCTCTCATCATTGATGTTTCTGACTCCTCCCCGCCTTCCTCTCTCTGAAAATCAATAAAAAAAATATTTTTAAAAAAATTTAAATTTATTTTCAATTATAGTTTACATTCAATATTATATTAGTTTCAAGTGTACAGGATAGTGGTTTCCTGGTAGAAATTAAGATAAATGTCCTAACTATAAGATTATGACTAATCAAATAAAAATATTCAAAACTATTCTAATCTATTGTTACATTATTTATAATAACTTGGATGCCCTAGTGAATACAATACTTACAAAATTATAAGTAGTTTCTTTAATTTGCTGATATACAAAACTCTTGGTGACAAGGAGCTAACTACCTGATGAGGCAGCTTCAAGTTTTGGACAGCTCCAGGGGTTGAAATGGGGTAACATCTTACTGCCTACAATGATCTACCTGGGGGAATAAAGCAGAGCAAACAACCACTGTTCTTGACAAATGGATACAATTTCAGTTTTTCAAAATGTGAGTGTCATTCATTCATTGTACCAGATGGATCTGTCAAATGGCTTTGCCGTTCTCCCAATGGATGGCACACTGCAAAAACAAGTCAGGTCATTTAAAGGACTAAGTGTCACCTCATTGATACTGCCATCAATATAATTTGTGTTGTCATTTTGCCTCACATTGACTTTAAGGTCTATGGTGGGGAGGGGGGAATACTGCACACCACCTACTGATCACATCTGCTTGAAACAGCATGTTGCTCATTTCCAGATTCAAGAATGAACTCTTGAACTTCTTAATCTACTCACCCTACTAACAACCCCTACAAGGTAGGCTGATTGGGTCAAGAAACTCCAAGAGTTTACAGTTCTAGCTGTTTCGGAGGGGACAGAGGCTAGCTCTCACTCCAATAACCCTTCCCTTCTTGCCATGAGCCTATCAGAGGCTGTTTTTGCTAATATTAGCATTTCATTCCAGAAAATGATTTTTTTCTTATCTGATGGCAAGCACACAACCTCAAATGCATAAATCAGACTACCACCAATGGAATATGATTTATAGACTTTTCTATTATATATCCGTCTACCTGTAATATCTCAAGTACTGCATCATGGAGGCTATAAGCCCTTCCAGAGGGGATCTACTCTTCCCAGCCACATGAAATGAGCATTTACAATCCCGTATTGCCCAAAAAGGAAAGAAATTGATTATAAAATGCAAGAGAGTGGCTAATAATTTTCCCTGTGTCTGTGTTCACTAAAACATTTTAATAGATTTAATAACAGTGAACAAATTGCACAGCATTAAATAAAAATTAGTAAATTAATAGAAAACTGTATTTATAATAACAAAATAAACACATCAATATAAAAATGTTGTTATAAATTGATGAGAAAATGGCTAAAGGTCATAAAGTCCGAAAAGAAGAACTATAAACAGCTAATAAATACATGAAAATATGTTTAATCTCACTATTATTAATCAAAGAAATACAAGTAAAATAATGGCATTGTTGAGAGTCAGGAACCACACAGGATGTTACATTTTTAGTAGAAAAGTAAGGCAGGGTAAGCTTTCTGGAAGACAATATGTCAGTATGTACCAAAACTGACAAGCAGCCACTTGTGATCTGGAAATCCATTTCAAGAAAGAAAAAAAAAAAAAAAAGAACAAATGCTTAAAGACATAGGAACAAGGATGTTTCTCTCATTGTTTAGAGAAGCAAAACAGGGGTAGCCTAAGACTGGCTCAATAAAAAATGAGATGCTGGTCGACCATTAAAATGACGACAGATTTTTATTAGGTGGTATGGAATCATGCTCATAATATATATTGCCAAGTAAAAATCTCCCACAGAATCATCTTATAGTTTGATCTAATTAAAGGTGTTTTATGCTTGCATTGTGTGTTTTCTTTCCCTCACAAAAAAAAAATACTCAAAAGAAATTCTCAAAAATGATACAGAGATCATTTATCAGAAATGGGATTTTGAGATTATTTTTACTTTTTTTCTTCACATACTCTCAAATTTTCAAGTTTCTGTAATGAGTTTGTATTACTTTTACAATTAAAACTATTTTCATTTTCAATAAGAAGGCTTAGATTTCTCTAATTTTTTTCATTTATTTTGCATCATGACTCAAAGCCTGTGTGTAAAAGCAAAATCAGCTTTTTTTTGTATCTATCTACATTTACTTCCTACAAATTCATCATTTCAGATTGGTACAAGTTTCACAGAGTAACATTGTTAAGATTTCAGTATTGTATTACCCTTCAAAGCATTGGAGATTTTTGAATAATTTCTTTCACAGTTTTCATCTGCTACTGAGGTGGGGTGAGGTAGCAGGATGAAGAGAAATAGATATTTGTGATCTTAAACTAGAAAAGGTCAACAAGAGGAAGTCTGATCTATTCTCTCTCTCTCTCTCTCTCTCTCTCTTACACACACACACATACACGTAGCTTTAGGCTAATCTCACATTGTGGCAGAAATGACCAACTGTTGACTAAAGTCTTTGGTTAGGTCCTCCAGATGTAGAGGCATCACTTGAACCAAGCCAGGGACAACATTCTCCATCTCCACTGGAAGCTACGAACCAGTGACGTCATTATTGTTCTGTTTTGTTTTTTCCCCAAGGAATGTGACCAGAAGTGAGATGAGTAATTTATATTTGAAGAATAGTAAGTTAATACCTGAGCTTGCAGCCTTTTCTCCTTTAATTTTTGAGCCAAATGTAGAAGCCACATGATGAAGGAAGGTGGGTTCTTGAGTCACATGAGAAGAGAACTGGCCCCCAAACCACCAAAATGCATACTGAACCACTGGGTGAGTTAGAAACGAACTTTCAGTGTGTCATACTATGGAGACTGAATGTTTATCTGTTTGTGTTTAACTAATGCATCTTTTTTCTGTGGACCTCAGTTGCCTTATCTGTAAAATAAAATATTTGAATGTGACTAGTTCTGTTTTTTCCTCAGTATTTATTTTTTTATCTTATTTTTTGAATTCTCAGAAACCTTCCACATAGTGCTTACCTTTTAAGTAAATCAGTAAAAGCTACATTCCCCCCCCAAAAAAAAATTGGGTTCTTCAAATGATGGAAAAGTCAGAGCAGATGGTTGCTTCAGTTTGAAATATGAGTCTAAATATGAGATAAGAAAGGGGTGAGGACCAGAGAAACACTTGTAACAAAGAGGAGCAAGAGACAGCATGCTGAAGAATGTTCAGGAATGAATTCAGGCAGGGGAAATGGATGGGGGATAGATATCTAACAGATTTGTTCAAAGGCATTTTGGGAAAGAAAAAATCATAAAAATGTAGAGAGAGGAAAAAATAGCAAAAACATAAAATGACTTTTGGTCCCTAAGTGGATTTCATTTCAGACAGATTCACATTGCTTATATATGTACCATAAAACTTCTCTGTCCACTTCTTCCAGAATTTTCGAAAGCCTGACAGAACATCTGCAGAGAGAGGACGTCATTCCAGCATAATCAACAGCAACTTACTAAATTAAGATCAAAATGTCCTTACCCTTGGACAGTTTTCAAAGAGTTTTTAGAAGAAAGAAGCTCTCTAGGGGATAGCATAATTATATAATTGTACCCTTTCTAAAGGGCTATTTACAGATAAGTAACATATTCTTACCATTCTTCAAAGTAAAATACATGAAATAAAATAGTGTTTGGAGGTATTTGGAATAGTGGCAAGGAGATCTGGGCAGACACTGTTAGTGGCCTAGTCAATAACCACCCTCTCCTCATTCATTGCTATTAGAACCCTGAGTTAGGAGGTACTGTTATCCTTAAGGCTGAAGTGGCTAGTTTACATCCCTAGCTGATGAGATCTCTGTGTGTCAGCTCATGATTTGTGGCAGGCTTCCTCCCTCCTCCCCCACAAGCCGTGCCTGAATGGTTGGAACACTGTTGGAGATTCATCTGTTGTCTTGCAATGAAGGGAATCACAGAGACATGCCAGAGATGTGGAAAGCAGAAGAATGTCTGTTGCTGACATTCTTCAGCAGCTGAATTAATATTAGAGGGACCTGCTACTGACAGGAAAGTCTCTTATTCTTGGTCCTTTGGCCAAACTCATTACTAACAGCTATGGAATTCTGACTTCGCATTTCTAGAACCCTTTCCAGCACTCCATAGTCATACTCCTGTTCTAGGCTCCTAATAATCAGACAGGCTAAGGGTAGATGTGTGGGGAGGGCAGGTTCCTCTGGAAGCCCAGATATCTACCCCCTCCAAAAATAGGGAGTATTTATGTCTACTCATCCTTCTGTCTACACTTGGGGGCCAGTCCCAACAGGAAGCCTTTGTTGACAACCTCCCATCCTCTTTATAAGCAGAATGGTTAGCACCATGGGGATCAGACTTCCTAGATTTGGATACCTAATCTGTGACACAGAAATTTAGGATTTGGACAAATTAATACTTTCTCTAGCTTCCCACACAAAATGGGGATACTTAGTAGCACCAGCATACCTTATGAAAAGGATTAAAGGAGCTAAAATTCTTGTGATTTCTCTGGGTCAATTCATTCTAGCTACTGTTATTACCAATACTAGAGGCCTGATGCATGAAATTCATGCAAGAGTAGGCCTTCGCAGCCACAGCAGTCTGCCTCAATCACTCACAGCAGCCATGATGGCTGCCTTGATCCTGTGGCCGCAGCCCTGGCTTTATCCGGAAGGTCGTCAGTTGGGTTGATTTGCATCTTTTAATATTATAGATAATTTAGGTACTGCCGCCTTTCCGTCCTGTGGTCCCCTGTCCCTGTCTCATTCATGACATGCACAATCCCAGACGGCAGACTTTCAGGTGCTTTCCACAAACAAGTGGTTCTCCACATATGGCTCCCGGGCCAGCAATGTCAGCAACACATGGAGAACAGTGAGAAATGTAAACCACTGACCCAGAGACTGTGGGGGAGGATCTTGGACTGTGTGCTTTAACAGGACTCTCATGCTAATCTGATGCACATTGAAGGACAACTGAGAACATCCATCTGTCCCAGGCTCTCCTGGAGATGTTCGCCAAAAATAAAGTTCCCAGGACCTTACACCCGTCCACCTGGAGAAGGGGTCCAGGAATCTGCCTGGCTAGTGTGCCTGCCAGGACCCTTCAGCACACTAAAGCTTGAGAATTCCTGCCACCTTTTTTTTTTTTTTAAATCCTCACCTGAGTATATTTTTCCATTGATTTTTAGAGAGAGTAGAAGAAAGAGGGAGAGACAGAGAGAAACATCCATGTGAGAGAAACACATCGATTGGTGCTCTTGCACATGGGGGGAGCTTGCAACCTCAGTACATGCCCTTGACTGGAATCAAACCCGGGACCCTTCAACCCACAGGCTGACACTCAATCCACTGAGCCAAACTGGCCAGGACAATCCCTGCCACATTTAATGTGTGATTCACTGTCTGTCTTCCCAGTGAACTTTACTGTCTTGCAAGGAATTTCTGTGAAGATGTGTTGTTGTTTATATTATTTGTGTTATTATTATTACTGTTATTATTATTGAATCTCTGGTGTTCAGTGTCGTCTCAGATACGAAGTAGTTGCTCATTAAACAAGTATCTCAATGTTTTTAGTAGAGCTTTAAGATTAACTCCTTCAGAGAAGAAATATTACACACCCACAAAAGCACTTTTTGAATGCTTCATTCTTTGCATTTCCTTGCCATTTTCTTAGTTGTGATCATTTTCAATAATGCCTCTCCTTTCTAATTTTCACTTTTTTGTGTTTCAGTCAGTGTTTGTGATCTTCAATCACACAGATGGAAACAGATAAATACAATTAGATGTTTATTTTTCAAACCATCACAAAAAGTAGAAATGAAATTTAAATAATTGAACTTTCAAATGATGTATTTGTATGTTTGTAATTCCATATTTCTGATGCTATTAAATATTAAAACTGTACTGAGACATTTGAAACATGATGTATGGGTATTAAATGAATTCAAGTTTGTGTAAAGTGAAAGACATATTTGCTTCAGCAAATACATCTGCAGATATAAAATCCATAACCACGCATCTACAAAAAAGCATGTTATTGAATTACATATGATTGACTATTTTCTTGTGTGTGTGTGTATGTGTGTCTACTGATAATTTCATTTGTTACTGTTAGCAGAAGTCAAAATTTATATATGTATATATATTCCTTCAATTTAAAATTATTTACATATATAAATAATATTGTATTGAGGGAAACAATTTTAAATTAAGGGAAATATTTAAATATTTATAGCTAACATTTTAAACTGAAGAAATCATATCCAATGGCCTATTTTCCCCATGAATCGTAAAGGAACAACATTTTCTACTCTTAGCAGTGGAATGTCAGACTCCCTCACTGGTCACTGAATGAGCACTGGTTGAAAAAGCGTTTGTTTAGCCAGTGATGTACTTAGTGGGGTATGCTAGGCTCTAGAGCCTTCCTCAGGAGCTGGCCCATCGGAGGAGTAAGAAGGTATTTGTTTAGTTTGTAAACAGCAGGAGTAGTCAGGAATGGTAGGGATGTCACACATACATAGTACCAATAAGCCCGTGACTGCACTCACTTTTCCTGTCAAAACCAAAAGTCTTTCTGCATTAGTTCCAGGCAAAAATAGTAAGATCCAGGTGTGCTGCTGTGCCATGGCATCCAGATGCCTGAGATCTAATGCGAGGATGCCTTGCTTGGTATGGGACAAGTGAGTCTCTCAACACCAAAGCCCTCACCCATACATAGCAGGAAAGCCAGGCCAGGCTTCTCTGACCACAATGGAAGGGCACTCACTTTACCATGATGTTCCCTGCACATAGTAGACCATCAAGATATGCTGAATGAATGAATGAATTGGTGTCATAAAGCAGACCTCATACTTATGAGAAAAATACCACTCAATAGATTGGAATTCTTCCCTATTTCTCCGTACTCCTGAAAGCTTGAAACCAGAAATACAATTACAAAAAAGTTACAGCTTAGGGAATTATAGAAACTACTAGGGGCCCAGTGAACAAAATTTGTGTACTGAGAGGTGGGGTCCTTAAGCTCAGCCTGCCCCCTCTCACATATTGGGAGCCCTCAGGGGTGTCCTACTGACAACTTAGGCCCACTCCCTGCTCCCCTTGGGGAGAGGGCCTAAGCCCCAGTCTGGCCTCCCTTTGTGGGAGGCGACCAGACTAATCAGGGGAAGCCACAAGCCCCATCACCCTGCTGCTGCAGCCACTGCCAGTCACCACAGCCACCAAAGTGTTTGTATCAACACGGATTCCAGTCCCTTTACCATGAAAAAAATGACAACTTTCTTTAGGCATTTTCAAGATGTGTCTTTCATAGGATATGACATTTCCTTCTTTCTTTTTTTTCTATCCTCACCTGAGGATATGTTTGCATTGATTTTTAGAGAATGTGGAAGAGAAGAGAAAAACAGAGAGAGATATCAAAGTGAGAGGAACATTTTGATTGGTTGCCTCCTGCATATGCCCTGACCTGGACCCTGACCTGGGCCCTGGCCAGGGAGGAGCCTGCAACTTAGGTACATGCCCTTGGTCAGAACTGAACCCAGACCCTGCAGTCAGCAGGCTGAGGCATTATATACTGAGACAAACCAGCTAGGGCAAGATATGACATTTCTTAGCCCTCTAGCAGTGGACCTTCATTTTTTTTTTCTTCAGAAGTGTGGTGGAAAAATCCTAGCTTGCCTTTTTGGATTCTTATTACCTAAGTTACTAAGAATATTACCAGTGGCATACAGGGAGCTTAGCCAGTGAGTGGTAAGAAAAGGTGTTTCCTCTGTAGTTCACTCTGATCACTGGCTCCACCCCTGCCCCTCCAATCCCAGCTCCACCCCTGCCCAGGTCTGTAACCTCTGGCCAAAGATGCAGGCCTGGGCAGGGGACCCCCAGACTCCTGAAATCACCAGCTTCACAGAGCCCAGGCCTCTGCAATCACCAGCTCTAATCCTGCCCCCTGCTATCGCTGGCTCTGCTCTTGCCCCACTGGCAGCCTCTGGCCAAGGCTGCAGGCCTGGGCAGGGGGCCCCCAGGCCCCTCTGGATCATTGGCTCCACCCCTGCCCCACTACAGCCTCTTGCCAAGGCTACAGGCCTGGGCAGGGGACCCCCAGACCCCTGCTTTTCCAGCTTCACTGGTTCCCAGACCCCTGTGATCACAGGCTCTGCCCCTCGGGCCCCATGCCTCCCCTGCCACCCACCTGGCTAACAGGCCTGACCACTTCAGTGGAGGGGCTGAGACGGACTGGGCGCCTCCATCTTGTGACTATGGGGGTAGCCATCTTCTGGCTATGGGGGAAGCCATCTTTGTGACACAGTGATGCCTAATTTGCATATTACTCTTTTATTAGATAGGATCTAGTCCACTCTCACAGAGTTATACAACTTTAATTTAGTGAGGAAAATCACTGATTTAGGAGTCAGAGAGACTTGAGTCCAAATTCCCCTTCTACAATATTTTTAAAAAAAGTATTGGCTTTTTTTAAGTTAACATAGCCTTAATAGTTTACTTATATGTTTTTATTTTAAAACTATTTTTTAAATAATAGTTTATTGATTTTTAGACAGAGGAGAAGGGAGAGGAGGATAGAGAGAAACATTTCTGTGAGAACACAACATGGATTAGCTGCCTCCCGCATGTCCCCTACCAGGAATTGAACCCACAACCCAGGCATGTGTCCTGACCAGGAATGAAACTGCAACCTTCTCATGCATGGGACGATGCTCAGCCAACCGAGCCACATCACCAGGGCCACTTCTTCCAAATTTTAATGAGCAAACAATCACTTCTGAGGCTCTGATCTACGTATGCATTATAGGTAATAATAAGTTATAATAACACATATTTTTACCGTATGACTGGTAGGGATTAAATGATACAACCCATTTGCAATGGTCAGCAAAGTACCTTCATCTTGTAAGTAAGCACGGAAGACATTAGCTAATTAATATTAACAGGGAAGAGATGAAAACAAAACTCAGGGATTTATCTCTCCTACCCCTGTGGTCTCAGTGGCCATGATGATTTTCTTCCATTCACCCTATTCTCTTTCCAATTAAGACTAAAGAAAAGAATATGAGTAACACTTTGAAAGTAGTTTTATACCTCCTGAATGAATGGATTACACACATAAAACAAGTTATCACTTCTGCAGAAATATGAAAAAACTCAGTCCTTTATGCCAGCCCACTAGAAACCCAACTTATGGCTCTAAGATGTACCTTTCCACCCAGCTCACCCCTGTCTCAAATGATATCATTGTAAATAGAAAAGTCATCAACACATAATCAACAGCTAAGCTTTGTTTTGTTTTGTTTTTAATATATTTTTTATTGATTTCAGAGAGGAAGGAAGAGGGAGAGAGAAACATCAATGATGAGAATATTTGATTGGCTTCCTTCTGCACGCCTCCTACTGGGGATTGAGCCCACAAACCCCCACCTCTCACCCTGCATGTGCCCTTGATCAGAATTGAACCTGGGACCCTTCAGTCCACAGGTTGACGCTGTATCCACTAAGCCAAACTGGCTAGGGCAATAGCCTAAGCTAAATGCTAGTGAAGCCTAGTAAGTTGGATAGAGAAAACTCAGGTTTAATATTAAATGTTAAAACAAGGTAATATGAAGTACTTAATCTAAAAAAAGTTACTTGAAGATCCAGAACTGCTATGATAATTCTATAAAAATAATCAGCTAAAAATTTATTTTCCTGTGTAACTTTTAAAGAACTATTGTTGAACACAATTCAACAAAACCCAAATGAGTAACTGCAGAAGGTCTACATTACACACCACAGGAGATAATTGTACTTCAGTGTGAGTAAGACCCTATACTTGACCTCCAATAAATTAACATTAAATAGAGTGGATGAGTCATGTACAGAACAGAAAAATACTAAAAGGGCAAGGTAAGTACCAAAGGGAACAGGGGGTGGGGGGGGCAGGGATTCTTAAGAAAATAAAACATTAGTTAGTTGATTCTGGAAAGGTTTAAGGTTGTAGGTTCATTTTTTTAATAATATATATTTTTAATTTATTTTAGAGAGAGAGGAAGGAAGAGGGATAGAGAGGTAGAAACATCTACTGGGGATCGAGCCTGCTACCCAGGCATGTGCCCTGACTGGGACTCGAACCATGATCTCCTGATTCATAGGTCAACACTCAACCATGAGCCATGTAGGTCAGGCTCACTTGGTTCCTTTTGGTCTTTGAAAAGGTCCCCTTCTCTCCCTTCCTGCAACCAGGTGAGGGTAGTATGGGGACTAGAGAGATATGGTGATTGAGAATCTTCTCTACTTATGCAGTGGCTGGAAGATTTTCTTACCACGGTGTGGTATAATAATACAGGTGTTGGTAAAAGTAGGTTCATAGTTGTCCATATGGAAAATAATACAGCAATTAGTAAATAATTATACAAGAATAAATTCTCTTGTTTCGTGCACGTACAACTGTAAACCTACTTTTGTCCCACCCTGTATTTAAGGCTCTTGAGGTCAGAGAAATAGGGTTTTGAAATCCTGGCTCCACCTCTTGCTGCATTTCAAGTTGCTTATCTTTTCAATACTTCATCATCTTTATCTATAAACTGGATTAAAACAAACAAACAAACAAAAAACAACAACAACTCCGACCTGAATGTGAAAAGTGCCCTACGTATGGATGTACAGGACTAAGTTTGGTGCCTGGCATACAGAGCGTGCTCCCTGTGGTGTGCCAACGATGGCAATGCTGATGATGGCAGTGGGGGCGTGGACTCTGCTCCTGGACTGGAAATGCAGTTGAGGAGACCCTGGGATCAGGAGGCTTTGCACACAGCAAAGCTTGAACAATGCAAGCTGCTGTCCAAAGGATTATGTGCGATTTGGGAAAAGGAAGGGCCTCGGGTTTGTTCAGCTCCTTAATAACATTAGCAGTGGTAGTGGTCATGGAAGCTAAACTTTATTAGGTGCCGACAGTATGCCCAACAATGTGCTGCATGCTTTGAGAGGATTTACTCATTATTACTCACAACAATGCTCTGCAGTAGATCCTAACAGTATAACCCCTTCCTTTCCAGGTGTACAGTGGGGTTCAGAGAGTTTGCACCTAAGATCATACTGTCAGTGTGTGATGGACATGAGTTCAAAGTCAGTCTGTCTGACTTGCTCTGAATCACAGAACTATATAAGTAAACCCTGCGCCTAACTATTTCAGGAAATGTAGCCTCAGTAGGCATCTCCACTAGTAGATTTTTCCCACTTACCAAATACAAAAGTAATAGTTCAGTTTAATTTCGCTTTTCATAGTTCTATTCTTCTCAGGCCTGTATTCATCTCTGGCCTCTTCCTTTCTCCATTTTTGTAGAGAAAGATGCTAAATCTTTCTGTGGTGTGTTAGAAGAGTGAGGCATGGTGCCCCAATGGTTTTTTAAATCTTAATTCTATTATGTCAACTCTACTGAATTTAATTATAATGAATACAAAATTACACAATTACCCTCTGTTCTGCTTTTCAGATGCTATATTTTGATAAAATTTACTACATGCTGCTCCTCCTGCACACTAGAAATAGATATGTGTTGATCTAAAATTTGTTATAATTACAATTAAAATATAGTTTACATAATGATAGTGTTAAAATGAAATTACAGATTTGCAGAGACATTGTGATCATGTGTTTATTTTTTATCCTCATCCGAGTATATGTTTTCCAATGATTCTAGATAGAGAAAGAGAGAAGGAGGGAGGGAGGGAGGGAGGGAGGAAGGGAGGGAGGGAGGAAGGGAGAGAAAGAGAGAGAGAGAGAGAGAGAGAGAGAGAGAGAGAGAGAGAGAGAGAGAGAAACATCAATCAGTTGTCTTCTGTATGAGTTCAGATGCTGAGTATGTGCCCTGACTGGAATGGAATCCATGCCCCCACACCAGCTAGGGACTTTTTTTTTTTTTTAAGTTTAAGCACATGTTTAGACCAATATCTGGTAGACAAATGAATATGGACAGAATTTTGGTTTCTCTACAAAAGCTGTTCAAGGATTTGCAGAAATCCAAAGGGACCTCAAAACCATGAATAAAAATGTCCCTGCCATGCTTTCAATTGCAAGTAGCTATCCATATGGTTACTATAACACATTACTTTTCCCACTTAAACTCTGATGTATATCAGGGAAGCAAATTCTCCACTGAGTTTGATGAGGCATAAAATAATTGCACTGAACTAGATTGTTCACAATTTCTTCTAATTAAAGAGGCACCCTATCACAACTAACTTAAACCTACAAAATGTGGTTGTGGCCACAGTATCAGAGTGAAAGGTATGTGTCAAACACACTATTACAATAATTTACACCATTTTGTTCAGTTTTACTGTGAATACAAACTGGAATGAATACAAACTAGGGTTTGAGCTGCATGATTCCACTTATATGCATATATTTTTCAATAAATATACAGTCAGCCCTTTGTATCCAGGAGTTTCGTATCTGTGGATTCAACCAACTATGAATTGAAAACAGTATTTTTGATCTGCAATTGAAAGTCTACAGAGCCCTAACCGGTTTGGCTCAATGGCTAGTGTTGGCCTGCAGACTGAAGGGTTCCAGGTGTGATTCTGGTCAAGGGCATGTACCTTGGTTGTGGGCACATCCCCAGTAGGGAGTGTGCAGGAGGCAGCTGATTGATGTTTCTCTCTCACCATGTTCTAACTCTCTATCCCACTCCCTTCCTCTCTGTAAAAAATCAATGAAATATATATATTTCTTTTTTTTTTTTTAAAAAAAAAGAAAGTCCACAGAGATGGAGGGCTGATGGTATGCATTGTTTTACACCATTTTAGGTAAGGGACTTAACCATCCATGAATTTTGGTATCTCAAAATTTAAACAAAAAACATCTCAAATTCTTTATCTCCAAAACCGATCTGTAGTCCCTCAAATGTGTGTCTTCCTGAGCCTTTTCCTTCTCAGACGATCGTACCTTCACTTTTCCGTTGGCCCAGGCCCCAGATCCTGTATTTGCTCTTGTCCCCTGTCTTCCTTTCACACCTGCATTCCCTTCCTAGGAAACACTGTCACAATCTTCCAAATCTGCCACTTCTTGGAACATCTGCTGCTAATATGCTGGCACCAGCCGCCAACATCTATTTTGTAGACACCAGTAATTGCCTCTTGAGATTCCACCTGATTCTACTCTTTCTCCCCAACCTCAATAGCACAGGTAGATTTATCATTCTAAAACAAGGGAGAGCTCATGGCACACGTGTGCTAAAATCCTACCACTGGCTGCCTACATTTAGAGTAAAACACAAAATGCTTGTGATGGCCTTCAAGGACCTACCCCATCTACCCCATCGCATCTCTGGCCTCAAGCTCTCCTGCTGCCCCTTCCTCCCCACTCACTTACTCAGACCTCTGACCTCCCTGATATTCCTCTAACCTGCCAGACATATTTCTACCTTTGATTTTTGACACTGCTTTCAGGGTATGGTCTCCCCCAAATCCCTCTGACAACTCCCTCATTGTAAGTCTTTATGAAATTTATCCTGAATACCTTACTTAAAATTAGAATACACCCCTCCAGCACTCACAACCAAATACTCCTCAGTGCTCCAGAGTCTTTTTTCTTACCAAATTGCACTCACCAGCTTCTAAGGTACCATATGTTTGATTCATAGCACTCATCTGTTTCCACTTATACTACTGGAATACTATACAGCAATGAAAAAGAATAAACTACTGCTCCACACAGCCATTACACAGATGCATACACCATGGATAGAAGCAAGTGACCATCAGAATTAAGAGCCCAGGTGGGACCCTGTGACAGTGTAAGCTAACAGAGAAAAGAGAGTGAGGGGGGGAGGGAGAAAGAGAGAGAAGAGAAAGAGAGAGAGAGAGAAGCAGAGAGAGAAGGAGAGAAAGAAAGAAAGAAAGAAAGAAAGAAAGAAAGAAAGAAAGAAGGAAGGAAGGAAGGAAGGAAGGAAGGAAGGAAGGAAGGAAGGAAGGAAGGAAGGAAGGAAGGAAGGAAAAAAGAAATAAAGAGAAATAAAGTGAGAGCTCTTGTCTATTTATTCACGATAGGTCCAACCATGTAGAACCGTGCATATGAGGATGTTTAATAAATATTTATGGAAAAATATAGATGAGGAGACTAACGGTAAAGCTCAAAAAGTTTAAGCAACTTCCTCTAAGTTCTGTAGCTAGAAAAGGGCCACAATGGAATTCAAACTTGTGGCTGGCCAACTTTGCAGCCCACTTCTCTCAGCCTCCCCACTATCATAGGTCCGTGGACTTCATGATCTGCTGGAAGCGTTGTCATGGGAATTCTCGTTCCACTGAGTAGCATCATTCAAGTGCCTGCTTTCTCTCTGTGTGTCCATTTTCCATTTAAACAAAACAAACAGAAAGGTGGAATCCAGCATGAGTTATTATAGGACTTTTATAGCAAATTTAGCAATAGTGATATCTAAGCAAGAGCATCATTTAATGGTAGCATAATAATAAAATAATAACATTAAAATGTCTTGAATACTCATCGCATGCTAAAATATGTCCATGCATGTTTCATGCAGTCCTTGCAATTATTCAATCAGGCAGGTACTTTTTTATTAGCCCCATTTCAAAGATAAAGAAATTGATGAGGCCAGGCCTGTGTGGCTCAGTGGTTGAACATCAACCTATGCACCAGTTTGGGTTGCCAGCTCAACCCCCAGTATGGGGTGTGCAGGAGACAGTCGATCAATGATCAGTTTCTCTCTCACAGACGTTTCTCTCTCTCCCTTTCCCTTCCTCTCCCTCTAAAATCAATGAAGACATATTTTTAAAAAAAAATCGATTAGAGAGGTGTAGTACCTGTTTGATCACAGTCAGACAGGTAATAAGTGGTGAGTATGAATTCAGGTCTAACTTCAGAATTTTACTCTTAACCCCTACATGAAAATTCCAGTAAGTTCTTGGATAGAAGTGTGTTTTCTACTAGAAAACACTCCCCCCCATGTCTGCCTATGTGAACAACTTCAGAACATAATTCATTTTAAACCATGATAAAAATGTTTCAATAGGACTGTAATAAATAGGCATGTTTATATCTAAATGATAATGCAGAAAAGCAGTCTGATCCCTTGGTGTGACTTTCTTGCTATCCTCCATCAAGACCAAGTGAAAACTATCAGCAGCCACACAATGGAGAAAGCATAACACCCGGAGATGGAGAATCCTGTAAATGACCAATTATAAAACTATTACACTGCAGCACTCTTATAGCAACAGGCAAAATAATCCATTAAACTGAAAATTCTCTTGCTCCTCACTCTGCGGCCCACACAAACATTAATGTTGCATTTATTAGGATGTATTTCCTGTGCTCTTCAACTTGACTTTCAGCAATTGTATTAATATAGTCCTCTCACTTTGCACACACATCTGAATAACGGATTTCCCCACTGGAGGCCTGCAGAAAGAGCGGAGTGAATGAGATCAAGTTTAAGAAGAGGCATCATGATGCCTAATGATGGGCACGGACTCAGGACATGGAGAAGCATCTTTTCTTGTTTATTTGAATGAAAAGTCTACTGTGTATTTATTGCCTGCACACAGGGGCTACCTGTTGAATGATGAAGAACTGGCATCTTTCAATTTGGAGGTGAGGATGTCTGTATTCAAGTTTCTATAGACCCACAGACTTAATCTTGTTTTAGAATGGAAAATATGATATCTTTCTGTAAACAGATGTGGTTAAGCAATCAGCATCTTTGATGTGTTTAAGCCACTATAACTCCAGGGAAGGCAAAGCTATAATTATTTTAAGCATTTCTGCATTTGTACAAGCGAGCAGCATGCTTAGTGGCTAACAACTTGAGTATTGTCAGGCAACTCTAAGTCTGAATCCAATCTTTGACACTTACCTGCTATGTGATTTGAGGTTTTGAGAATCACTTTTTTCAGCTGTACAACAGGGAGGAAAATAGCCCCTTCACAAGGCTGTTGTCAAAACTAAATGAGATGAGTATTTAGAGCACATTGCAGAGTATGGACTCCAATTATTATTATGGTCACTACTACTGTTACTGAAAGGAAATGAGAACTTCGGATCTCTAATATAAGGTACCTGTCCTGTATCATTGAAATCACACACATTTCATTTTTAACCTTATAACTCCCATCCAAGAAACATTTAGTTGTAAATATAACTGAAAGGAGGTTACTTGTCAAACATGAAAATTAATAATATTAAGTGTGCTGGCAGAATACTCTTCTTGGATAAATATTTTCCTGAAAGAAGATTTCATTGTTTTGTATTTTTATTAAGTGCATAAAACATATATAATTACTGAGCCAACTGCAAAAAGGTCCATTAATTAATTAGTCTGACTCTGTGTTACATAAATGTCCTCTAAAATAGTAATCACATGTGCCGTTTAGTTGTTGGGAAGATGTGGTTAGCACTTTTCTTTTTTGCCTGTTTGAAGTAAAAAGGGTGAGAAACAACCTTAGGCCTGATGCTCACTACAGAGCGACTCCGGAGCGAAATGCACTTTGTACTCCATTATGTCATAAACATGCTTCTATGCCCCGGGGACATCCACGAAAGATTGGCTTTAATGAAAGGAACCAAGTAGGACTCTACAGCTTCCAAATGGAAGGCCTATAGGCTGCCGTTTACATCAGAAAGTGTCTTCCTTCTCTCTCAACTGCATTCGATGGGAAACGCTGAAAGCTCAGACAGTAAATGTTGGGAAGAGTGGGAAAGGATGCAAAGTCTTGAATATCCCAACCCTGGGTTAGAAGAGTTATATTAAAAGTTAAGAAAATATCAGGTATGATTCTTTCGTTGTTGTTAATCCTCACCTGAAGATATTTCTTCCAGCTTTTTTAGAGAGAGCAGAAGAGAGGGAAGCATCAAAGTAAGAGAGACATTGATTGATTGCCTCCCACATGTGCCCCTGCATCCCAACCAGGGCCGGGACCCACAACCCTTCATTCCAAGGGCTGGCGCTCTAACTACTGAGCTAACCGACTAGGGCTGTCAGATATGCTTTATCACTTGATTTCCAGTCAACAGACCTTACATAACATCGGGAATTGGATAGGAAATGGCTGTGGTAGTGATGATACTTTCAGTTGCTTTCAACATGGTTGAAAGGAAATCTTAAAAACAAACAACCCACAAGTATTGAAAATTTAGGGATGCAGTTATGAGTGGGTGGGTCTGGGAGTTCCAGAATGCCATCAAGGCTCCGCCTCTCTCCATCACTTAGCCTTGCTCAGCGGCATGCCTTTTTTTCTACAGGAAGTCTCCCCACCTTGGAAGTTCTGGGAAGAAAAGACAAGTTGTCAATTTTTCTTTGACAGAAAATCTTGGGAAGGATTCTGAACCAGTCATCCCTGGGGCCATGGAGGAGGCAGAATGCCACTGTTTGCAGTTTTCCAAAAGAAAAGCCTAGTGTTTTTGCAAGATGAAAAGGATAGGACATTGAATAATGAGAGCTATGCGTGCTAATATAAACTCCACCATTCTTACTCCCTTCCCGGGTCATAACCATGCAGTAAGTTGACCTAGGAGTTCATTTTCCTCATCACTAGCCTTAATATATATATTATGAAGGAGCACATGAGTAAAATAATAAGGGAAAAGTCTGAATATGGGAAATCAGCTAGACTAATATTTTCAAAGATGTGAATATGTATCCTTAAAATGTTCCTCTATACTCACTCAAATGTTCAAATTGGAAGCTGGGAATGCAAGGTTATGGGGTTTTGACAAGAGCAAGTTTTCTCCAAGCAAAACTCTGGACACAAAGAGATGTCTTATAAAGTTGAATTAAAGGCATCCACTACTTCAATGATGCTTGAAAGAAAGATGTCTAAAGACATCCTGACTGAAGGAGTATGTACACATAAAATACATAATAGTATGTGCCTATATCTCTTCCTTCCTTCTCTGTTCTTTTAAAAAATGCCCCTTTAAAAATTGCCCACTCACCATCTGTTAGGTAAATTTCCTGAAACAGTAAATGTGGAGGCAGAGATTGTTATAGAAACTATTCCAAATGGCATTGACACCTATATTTATGAAATTTTAAAAAGAGTTAAGTTAGAGTTGCTTTAAAAAAAAAACAACCACTATAATAATACCACACCAGGTACCCAATTCTATCCAATTACATAAGATAGGTAGATGATAGGAAGATAGAAAAGAAGAAAAAAAGAAGAACAGTAGGTATAATGTTACCCTAAAAGTTTGAGATAATATTTAAGGTTCAATGAACAAAAAGGAAACATTTACAAATATACAAATGTATTTCACTTATGGTGTAAGGGCCACAGGTTTAGACTGTCAATATCCTCCAATAGTCAAGCAGGTACCTTTCCATTTAGTTGCTGTTGAGGGAACTAAACTGAAACAGATGCCATCCAATTCCACGTCTACAGCTCAGACTATGACACTACACGTGAAATACGGCTCATTCAGACCCAGGATGTAGCAAGAGTAATTTACACTCTCAGAGTATTTGCTCTCAAGTCAATAGCAGCAAAGCCTTGAATAAACACATTCCCATTACTTTCCACTATGATATATCTTACTTCTAGCCCATGAAACAGTGGTCAGGGGTTTAGCCTCTGGGCACTGTATTACATAAGCCTTCTACTCTTAGCCATCCCCACTCTGTGATTATTTTCAAAATATGTTACTCATAGTCAATATTAATTTGCATTTAATCTTTCTTAGCATCAGAGAGTATTATTTTGTACAGGCTCAGAAACAAATCTCCAGAAATTCCTCCTGATGCTTCTTTGAGGCTAAAAATGCATTGCAGGGCAGTAACAGTGACTTAATTATAGTTGGCAGAGCCCTGGCCACACACTAATTTCATTAGCCTCAAATTCCTGGATTTGTAAGACCCACTGGATATGAATCCTGCCCTCAGACATGTCACTTACTAACCAATTCAGTGTGCAGATAGAGGAGGGGGAGAGAGAGACTTGCTCAGCTTACATCTTTGGTCTGGTGCACCAGCAGGCAAGTGAGGATTTGAAGTCATGGACACTGTTTACATCTGAGCCGTCATTCTCGCCCAGGTCCTAGCTGTCAGAGAGGAACTTCATTCCAGGCTTTGCTGGCAACAGCAGCATTTGTCACATTTATTACTATCTCATTACTCCCTCCTGCACCCCAGCGCTTAGCAACCCACATTTGAGTCACTAGGTATTCCTTCCCTAAAGCCTAGAAGCTTCTCTCATGATACATTTCTGTCTTAAATGATAGGTTTGGCATGGTCCCCACAGCAACCCACAGGGACTGGGAAAAGAGAACTAGAATTCAATCATTTAGAGGAGTTTCATTTTTATAGGACAATCTTAATTGAGCTGAACCCAGCAACCCCAGAGAAGATTCACCTCCCGTTCTTCTCTCTTCCTAAATTGACTGAGCCTTTGAACAATGGGTCTGGATACCACTGTTCTCTCTATTCATGTTGCAAGTTTACACAGTCTGGAAGCTGAGGATTGGACTGCATGCCAGGAGCCTCTAAGATCACATGCCAAAAAAAAAAAAAAGCCGCTATATAGTCCAAATGGGCAGTGCTTAACCAGGATGCACACACCAACAGTTACATCCCGCTTGCAGCACACGCTACAAGTTGATGCATTCCTCCTACTACCAGCCTCTTCTCAATAAACGCAGGTGAAAACTGGGGGCCCCTTTCCCCCTCAGCTGCTCAATCCAACATGAATAGCTGCAATTTGCAAATTAGAGGAAAATGACAGTGTTTTCTCTGAATGGTTTTGCTCCCAACCCACACTGCTATCACTGGCATCCGGCTCCTTTCCTTCCCAGCCCAGGGGATGGAGGAACTAAATGTAAGGCAAGCTGTTTCTTTCCTCACAAGTGCCTCAGAGTCACACAGCAGAAGAGGAATCAGCTCCCCCTGGAACCTTATTCAGAAATAGTCCTTCCACTGTGACTGCAGCCTCTCTCTGGACTTAAACATTTCCCTCTTTTTGTCTGACAGGCCCATCTGCAGGACGGCCCTGCTCCAAGTGAAGACAGAAACAGGCAGCAAAATAGTTTAAAGGCGCTAAACACCAAACACACCTTCAACCCCCAGGCTCTGGACAAAACCTGTGCATTGCTGGGGGATTCCCAGGTGATCTCTGACTGCATCATCTCCCAGGGTCCTGCCCCTCAGGTTGTCTAGCCTGAAGCTCAGGGATGAAGGCAGCACTGGCTGCTGGGTTTCGCTTTGAACAACTCAAGCTCTTCCTAAAAGGGTCAACTCAGAGTGAAGGCTGCCCCCAAAGCACTTTTGTGTTTGCAAACATCTCGGGATCTTCAACATCCCTACTTAGAAGGGGGTAGGGAGGCTCAAACCTCAGGGAGGCCAAATCAGGCTGCAGCCTTGGAAGGCACCCCTCCTTCTGGCACAAACACAAACTTCACACTCCCGGGAGCTGATGTGGTGACAGCTTGAATCTCAGGAGGAATCCCCTCCAGAAACCCAACATCCTTAGGAAAAGCCCGGGAGAGGGAGCCAATTCTTTAACAGGCGCGTGAAAGGGCACCAGAGTCAGCCCGAACACCTGGAGAGGGATTAACTGGGTCTGGGCACTAGGGCAGGGACAGAGCTATCTGTGCATCAGGAGAGGATCACCTCAAGACCGCGATGGACAAAAAACTCGGAGGTGGGGGCAGAGGGCGAGAGGCAGAAACTGAAAGGGAGGGTGAAAAAAGGAGAAAGAACACAAATCAGGGAGAAAGGAGAGAAAGATACTTAGGGAGAAACACGGAGAGACAAGGAGAAGGCAAGCCGCAGTCTCACAGACCCTCAATTTCCTCACCCCAGAGCCATCCGTGTATACCCAAGGCAGCACGGGAACAGCGGGCAGAGGCTGCGGCGGAACCCACCGCTCAGGGGCCCCAACGCCTTCCTCCCCTTTCCCCCTTTCGTGGTTGCCCTCCTCCGGCGCCTGGAGCCCGGAGCCTGGCGATCGCAGGCCTGACTCAGTGCGCCCCACTCACTGCCTCGCCGCTCCCCGCGCCTTCTCGCCAGGCTCCGGGAACTGTCCTGGGAGCAGAGGACGGGATGGGGGCGGGGGAGGGGGGGCTGCGTTAGCGAGGTCTTGGGAAAGGGCGGGCGGAGGGATGAGGCAGCGAAAGCGATTTGGTTTCGCAGTTAGCACATCTCGGCTCTGAAGTGGTAGGAGTAGAAAACTGATCGCCCAGCTCCTGCCAGTGGCCGGGCTGCAAATGCCGTTTAGACGGTGCCAACATTGGCACCTAGCAAATCGCCGGGGGGTCACGTCCGAGGGTGGCCTCTCCCCACTTGGGGAGTGTCGCCTGGGAGACAGGCTACAGGTCGGGAAATTCAACCAGCGAGAGGCGGGCAATTAGCACATGTGGAGACCCAGCCCTCGGTGTAAACAGTGCCTCCCAGCTCCTCTCCGGAGGCCGCTGCGACTCGCCGGGCGGCGTGGGGCCGGGAAGCCGGGAGTTGAGAAATGCCCGGCTCCAGGCATCTTCTCATCTTTCATACTCCAGGCGCCTACCCCGCTCGCACCGGAGGCCGGCACTTCCCAAGCCTGTTTTCGGACCATATTTCACTCTAATGCAAACCTATTTAAATCATCGCCTTGTTTTTCTTAGATTGCTTCTTATAAATGGGGCCATAAATCCAGGATGTCAAGCCGGATGGAGTGAAGCGCAGACTGGGGAGAGGCGGAGGGGAAAGGAACCGAGCAGGGAAGGCACTTCCTCGGGCGGGTGGGGTGCAAGGGGGTCGGAGGATCTCCGGGGTGGAGATGCGCGAAGGCTAACCTGACCCCGCACCCCTGGAGTCCAAACCAGCTTTTCAGGACCAACAGCGCGGGAGGAACGGCGCGCTCCGCCGCCGAGGGAGCGCCCCCCTACCTGGAAAAGCCTCAGGATGTTGGCTACCATGATGGAGACGGAACTCCCCGAAGCCCCAATCACTCCAACTACTTTCTCCGGCTTGACGAACACTGGGGGCTCGCCGTTGGTGCAGCGCACGTCGGAGGTGTCCTTCTGGATGAGCGCCTGGACGAAAGTGAGCGACTGTTCCAGCGCGTAAGTGTCCCTGGAACAAGTGTCCAGGATCCGCGCGCCCAGCGTCACGTTGGGCAGCAGGTTGGGATCGCTGTTGATCTGGTCCAGGGCGTAGAGCATCGCCTCCAGCCTGTGGATCCCGTTCTCCCTCTTGATGTCGCCGCAGGGCACTCCGCTGGGACCCTTGGCGTGCACTGGGAACAGCCCCCCGAGGGTGACGTCCCCCTCGATCCGGATGGAGTGCGGGGCGTACATCTCCTGGCCGCGCGCCGCCGCCGCCAGCGCGCACAGGAGCACCTCCAGCACGCAGCAGGGGAACTTCATCAAAGTCAGGGCGCGGAGCAGCTGCCGGAGCTGGACCATGCTGCTCCGCTGCTCCGGCTGCTCCGGCTTTGGCGGCGGCGGCGCTGAAGGGTGCGGTGGCGGGCTCGCCTGGGTCTGGGCTCCGTGGGATGAGCTCCTCGGGGAAAGCCCGGAGGCTCCTGCTGTCACGGAGGGTGGGGGCACCCGGGGAGGGGCGGCCGGAGAGTGTGGGGGGTCCCGCGGCGCCTGCCAGCTTGGGGTGCCGTGCGCTCTTGGGTTCGCCAGCCGGCGCTCTGCGCGGGCGCTCTCTGGCTGGCCGCTGGAGCTCTTCAACAGCCCAACACTGGGGAGAGGGCACGGATTGCTATCGCTTTAAATGGTCGTTCGGCTCCCTCTCCACCTCCTCCTCCCACTCCCTCCCTCGCTCGCTCCCGGTCTATCCCCACCCTTCCCAGCGCCCGCCCTCCCCACTGGTTTGCATCATCACGCAGGGAGGGGCTGCGTGCTGAGGAAAGGGGGGGACCGGGGGAGCGGCTGGCATGTGGGGGAGCGGGGGAGTGCCTGCGATTGGGAGTTTCTAGGTCCTCAGGGAATCTAGGGATTTCAGGTCGCAAGCCAAGGATTCTGGCCCCCATCTATCTGTAGAAGCCTCTTGATCCTCGCCTGCACCCACATGCACCAGAGGCATCAGCCTGGGGATGGGACCAGGATGTCTGGTGCTGACAGCTCCGAACTGGGAGCCCGGAGCCCAGAGCCTGGAGCCCTGCTGTCAGCTCCAGGAGAATGGAAATCTCGCAAGTGATGGAGGGAAGGGCCAGGGAAAGACCGTCTCTACTGCTGGTTCCTGGGTGCCAGTTTTTCTCAAGAAAAACGTACAGACGCACACGAGCCTGATTCATGACTTACAGAATCTTTACCCAGAGACTTCTCCGGGCCAGGCACAGGCTCGCTATCTGGAAAGATGCCAACAAGAAACATTAGCAACGGAAGGAAGTACAGGCTTGGTCTTCAGGGTTTACTGGGGCCAGAGCCGGATGAACCAACCGAAGTAGCTCCTAAATCCGTGGTGGAAGCCTCAGACTCCCCCTTTTTCTATTTCCCTGGCAAGACACGGAAGGACTGAGAACTCTGCAGAGCCCACTTCCTTCTCAGGTGCTGACAGGTGTAAGGCTCCCTCCTACACGTTTTCAGAAATGCCTCTGGCTGGTGACAGGTTCTGGAGGGCAGGAAAGGCAGAAAAAGGGGCCAGTAGGAGGAAGAAAGCCGGCAGACAAGTCTCCTTGGTGATTCCGGATGCCTTTCTCTCCAAATCAGGATGCCAGAGCAGGTTGTGGGGCAATTAAGAAGCTCTTTTTCAAAGGTGTCTCTGCAAGCCCAGCGCAAACTTGGCCTTTAAAGCAACAAGTGGCCCTCATTCCTATATAAGGAAAGGTGATCTCTGACCCTGGAGACCAGAGTGCATGGAGGCAGGTTAATCCAGCTCTTCACAAGGCTTTCTGTTGGAGTGCAGCAAAGCTCTACTGCACAGATTTGAGGGTGAGAGAAAACCAGAACCAAGGCTAGACCTTGTTCTTATGTTGGTAATCCTCACCCGAGAATATTTTTCCATTTATTTTATTTATTTATTTTTTTAGAGAGAGTGGAAGGGAGAGACAAGAAAGAGAGAAACATTGATGTGAGAGAGACAGACACATTGATTGGTTGCCTTCTGCACATGTCCTAACCAGGCTGGGGATCAAGCTTGCAACTGAGGTACATACATGCCCTTGACTGGAATCGAACCCAGGACCCTTCAGTTCTTGGGCTGATGTTCTGTCCACTGAGCCAAACCAGCTAGGTCAAGACTATAGTTTTTGTTAATGTACTAAAGAAAGACGACCATGTACCACACATACACACATACACCCCAAAAAGTCAGTAGACAGGTAGTTGGTTCACTCTGCCACTGGCTGTGTACCCCTTAGCATTTCTGTCCCTCTGTACGGGTTTTAGTTTCCCCATCTGTAAAATGATGAGACTGAACTGGATGCTCCCCAAGTGATATTTAACTCCCAAATCCTCTGTTAAAATAGGCCACGTGCTCTTTTTAAGCCAATATACTCGGTTGCTTTATATGTGGGAAACCAATATTTCGATATCCAAAGAACATTGCAAACATTTCCTGGTATAGAGGACTTTTCCTTTTTCTTGCTCACCATCTATTCCTCTTTTTTCTAAGGACAACGGACACCTTCAATTTCTTTTTGGATATGCCTTTTCTCCATGTTTCAATATTTAAAGTTTGAGAAAAATAGATGCCATTCCCCACAATCCAGGCTTGACTAGTCAAAGCATGGGATCCATTGAACTATAGAATGATGAGATTAAAGATGAGAATGGAACTCAACAAAAACCATTCAGGCCTTTCTGACGTAACTCCTCCGATAGTAACACAGAGCTACCACTATCCAATAGACAATCTCTACATGAGTTAGGGGAAAAAATCCCCTCCCCCCCAAGGCTCAAAACACTTTATATTTTGGAAAATGCAGTATTCTGATTTTTTTAAATTTTGTTTTATTGCTTAAAGTATTACAAAGAGT
>PVJC01013241.1:26420-38439 GCA_004026665.1 Murina feae
CCCCTTGACTTTCCCCCCTCCTCCCCTACCCCCCAGTGTCTTGTGTCCATTGATTATGCTTATATTCATGCATACAGGTCCTTCAGTTGATCTCTTAACACCCCCACAACCCTCCCGAGCCTTCCAGCTGTAGTTTGACAGTCTGTTCAATGCTGTTCTGTCTCTGTATCTGTTTATGTTCATCAATTTATAATGGTCTTTATTATCCATAAATAAGTGAGATCATGTGGTGTTTTTCTTTCATTGACTGGCTTATTTCACTTAGCATAATGCTCTCCAGTTCCCTCCATGCTGCTGCAAATGGTAAGAATTCCTTCTTTTTTACAGCAGCATAGTATTTCATTGTGTAGATGTACCACAATTTTCTAATCCATTCATCTGCTGATGGGCACTAAGGCTGCTTCCAAATCTTAGCTATAGTAAATTGTGCTGCTATGAACATAGAGGTGCATTTATCCTTTCTGATTGGTGTTTCTGGTTTCTTGGGATATATTCCCAGAAGTGGGATCACAGGGTCAAATGGGAGTTCCATTTTTAATTTTTTGAGGAAACTCCATACTGTCCTCCATAGTGGCTGCACCAGTCTGCATTCCCACCAGCAGTGCAGGAGAGTTCCTTTTTCTCCGAATCCCCTCCAACACTTGTCGTTTGCTGATTTATTGATGATAGCCATTCTGACAGGTGTGAGATGATACCTCATTGTTGTTTTCATTTGCATCTCTCAGATGAGTAGTGACATTGAGCGTGTTTTCACATGTCTCTTGGCTTTCTGAATTTCCCCTTTTGAAAAGTGTCTATTTAGGTCCTTTGCCCATGTTTTGAATGGATTGTTTATCTTCCTTTTGTTAAGTTGTATGAGTTCCCTATAAATGTTGGAGGTTAAACCTTTATCGGTGATAACATTGGCAAATATGTTCTCCCATGCAGTGGGCTTTCTTGTTATTTTGTTGATGGTTTCTTTTGCTGTGAAGAAGCTTTTTATTTTGATATAGTCCCATTTGTTTATCTTCTCTTCAGTTTCCAATGCCCTAGGAGCTGTATCAGTGAAAAAATTGCTTCAGCATATGTCTGAGATTTTGTTGCCTTTAAATTCCTCTAGTATTTTTATAGTTTCCCATCTTACATTTAAGTCCTTTATCCATATTTTTGAGTTTATTTTTGTATGGTGTAAGTTGGTGGTCTAGTTTCATTTTTTTGCATATATCTGTCCAATTTTCCCAACACCATTCATTGAAGAGACTATCTTGACTCCATTGTATGTTCTTGCCTCCTTTGTCAAATATTAATTGAGCATATTGGTTTGGGTCGATTTCTGGGTTCTCTATTCTATTCCATTGATCTATATGTCTGTTCTTGTGCCAGTAGCAGGCAAGTTTGAGCACAGTGGCTTTGTCATACAGCTTGATATCTGGTATGGAGATCCCACCTACTCTGTTCTTTCTCAGGATCGCTGCAGCTATGCGGGGTCTTTTTTTATTCCAGATGAATTTTTGGACAGTTCGTTCTAGGTCTGTGAAATATGCTGTTGGTATTTTAATGGGAAGTGCGTTGAATTTATAGATTGCTTTGGGTAGTATGGACATTTTAATGATGTTGATTCTACTAATCCATGAACATGGTATGTTCTTCCATCTGTTTATGTCTTCCTCTATCGCTTTTTTCAACATTTTGTAGTTTTCTGAGTAGAGGTCTTTTACCTCTTTAATTAAGTTTATTCCTAGGTATCTTAATTTTTATGGTGTGATGGTAAATGGGATTGCTTTTTTAGTCTTTCTATAAGTTCACTATTGGTGTATAGAAATGCCATAGATTTCTTAGCATTAATTTTGTATCCTGCTACATTGCTGAATTCATTTATTAAGTCTAATAGTTTTTTAACGGAATCTTTAGGGTTTTTTATGTACAATATCATGTCATGTGCAAATAAGGACAGTTTTACTTCTTCTTTTCCAATTTGGATGCCTTTCATTTCTTCTTCTTGTCTAATCGCGATGGCTAATACTTCCGGTACTATGTCGAACAGGAGTGGTGAGAGTGGCCATCCCTGTCTTGTTCTTGTTCTAAGGGGAAATGGTTTTAGTTTTTGCCCGTTGAGTATGATATGGGCTGTGGGTTTGTCATATATGGCTTTTATTATGTTGAGGTATGATCCTTCTATTCCCACCTTGCTGAGAGTTTTTATCAAAAATGGGTGTTGGATTTTGTCAAATGCTTTTTCTGCATCAATTGATATGACTGTGGTTTTTATCTCTAACTTGTTCATTGATTTGTGGATATTGTACCATCCTTGCATCCCTGGGATAAATCCTCCTTGGTCATGGTGTATGATCTTTCTGATGTACTTCTGGATCCGATTTGCTAGGATTTTGTTGAGGATAGTATTCTGATTTTATAAGAACAACATTTTACCACTATCTTCAAGAAAACAGTGCTGTGATTAATATGCTAATCTATCCATATGTACAAAGTGATTATCAATCACTTTTAGGTGTGATGTTCTGCTACATAAATGCACGCTTTGTACAACCTTATGCTGTGATGGCCCCAGCTCCTTCCTGCTGGTCCTGGAGCTCTGAGGTAAGAAGCCTGTAGCTGTGCCAGGAGCTTCCACATAAATGAGGGATATTTTAATCTCATAATAGGAGATACAAGAGAGGGAAAAGGAAGAGAGAAGGAGGGATGGGGGCAGAGATAAGTGGGGGCCTGATGAAAAGATTCGAATTCCTGGATTCAGCCTTGCCTGAAAGATTGCCTCTAGGTTTTTTCCAATTATATACTATTTTTTCTCTTGTTCAAAGACAACAAGATCCTCTTTCAATTCATCTATTCTAATACACCAGATCCAAAAGGGTGGAAAAGCTGAAATAGATACTGTTTGGGGTAGCATTAGCTAAATTGGAAAGATAAAAAGAAGCAAACAGAGTAATAGAAAGGCATACTTGGAAACACAAGTACTATGATCCTATTATTAGGCATCAGTACTTCAGGCTGCATTTGGCAGAGACTAGATCATTTCTAAGTTTTAAATTTAAGGTTATTAATTAGGAACTTGGTGACAAAAAAATATTTGGAGAGCTGGTAGCAAATAATGTCACATGATTTTTTTAACCTGCTCATGTCTTTATTGATTTCAGAGAGGAAGGCAGAGGGAGAGAGAGAGAGAAACATCAATGGTGAAAGTGAACCACTGATTGGCTGCCTCCTGCACACTCCACACTGGGCGTGAAGCCTGCAACCCGGGCATGTGCTCTGCCTGGGAATTGGACCCTGACCTCCTGGTTCATAGGTCTATGCTCAACCATGCCGACTGGGCTACTCCTCCATTTCATGTCATGTCTTGTGATTGCTCCATAAACATATGTTGGCTGACTATTAAATGCTGCCTTATTCTGTGTTCTCTCTAAGCCCTGCTCTTTCTCCCCAAACACTGGCAGCAGTCATCTTCTTCTCATTGCAATCACCTGTATGCATGTCTTGTTTCCCCTGCCAGGTTGTAAGATTCTTGAGGGTAAGGGCTGGGTATTATTTATCTTTTCTCCCAGACAAGAATGTTTAGAATGGTGTTTTGTACCTAAGAAGTACTCATGTGTTCCACTAATCAGAACAGGTTTTGCCATTCCCCACTGTCTTTATTCAACAGTGACTGAAATATAAAGTGGCAGAGCAGAAATGATGACAGATAAATTGCTGTCCTCTTAGTCACAGTATGCAGTTTCTAGAACGTAAAGGATGATTAGTGGGCTTACTAGTAATTTTGCTTTACATAATTTGCATAAGATTTGAACACTCTAACCTTAAAGCTCTCAATCAACTTTAATTGGAAGGCTCTTATCGGTTCTTCATGACTCCAGTGTCCATTCCTGGACCAATACCTGGGGCCACTGCCACAGCCTTGCTGAGGAAGGACCGAAGCCAGGCACTAGCACCACCTGAGCCAAACGGAAAGAGTGCTCTGTTAACAGATAAATGGAAAAATGATGCATAGGATCTGGAACTCAATAGGTGACATAGTATTTATTTATTTTTTTGAGATTATAAATATGGAAAATCTTTGTGTAAGAATGGCTAATCCAAAACTGGGCCAGTTGTTGTTCTAGTGTTATATTTAATTGGAGGAGAATCTAGTTTTAGACACAAAGATGATACATTATAAAGTGTGTTCACAGGTTTGGCTCTGTGTAGTCAGTAATCTGTTCTTATGAAGGAATTAATGAAAATGTGTAGCTAAAGTTAAGGGCTCAGTCCTAATTTACATTCTTAGTGTTGCAATTCCTTAATCATCTCAGTTTTATTTATTTTCTTTATTGTTTTCCCCTGCCCACCATCGTCTGCAGGAAATGTCTCCATTTCCAGTTTATAACACAAAGTTGTCCTTTGCTGCTGCTGTCCCTGTTGCTAATATGCTCCAGTTACTCTTCCATTCTTCATGTAGGTCTCCATCCATAGCTTCCCCCGACCTCCACCCCCACACTCTTACCTTTGATTTGCAACTACTGAGTGGAGGTCACTTTTTCTTGGAGAGACAGCAAGAGAAAAGATTTTCTAGTTCACCTGTCATGATTTCCTGTCATATTTGTTTATAGTAGACATCTTGTGCCACTTACCCAGCATCTACTTCCTGGTCCCATCTTATTTAAAAAACAAAACAAAACAAAACAAAACAAAAAACCCCCAAAACACAAAATCTCAAATTCTCTACATCCTCTAAGTTGATAGGAGATTAAATGTTCCTGCTATTCCTTTGGTAGCATCATCAGCCATTTTCTGATGGGAAAGAACCCTCCCAGTGTCCATGAGTTGAGATGGCACTGTCAATATTAGTGCCTCACATACCCAAACTCAATTGTATGCACACATGAAGGGTTGGCAGAACTGACTGCCTTCTTCCCCTGCTGAGGCTGGATCACTGAAGGATGGGTAAAGAACCTGTAAGCTAATGTACTGACGCTTAAAGAAGGCAAAACTATTACTCCTCTGAATTTCTTATTTATGAGGATAGACACTGGGGCTCTCAGTAGCTGTGTTTGTCACCACATGAATAAAACCTCTCGGAGAATAAAACCAACCCCCATGGAAGCAGACCAAAGGTACAGAGAAAAGTAGAGCCCTGTTGAGGTCATCTCACACCCTAGATCCAGCAGTGCCTGAAGTTGCTTTGGCTTCCAACATTACATTTTTACACCCAAATATATTCCATTCTTCACTTACACTAGTAGTTCATTTGAGTAGGGCCTTTTAAAACTGAGGATGCTAATTTAGGTTGTGACTGCTAAAGATAAGCAGATAATGAAAAGAAAAACAGCTACTAATTCTTAGATTCCATGGAATGAATCATAGAAAGTTTAAAACTCTATGACATGGAGTATAATAGTCTTAGAGATAGCTCTTGATGTGAATCCAGACCTTGAGCGTATATCAAATGACAGTGATTTCAAATGACCAGTTGAGCAGAAAGTAAAATTAAGAATTAAGAAGGCTTGAGTATAACTAATAGATTTTTAAATTGTCTTTAAAATACAATTTATATTCATCTCATGACAACAAATACAGCAATAGCATGTTTTTATATGTATGTAACACATATAAAATGTATAGGGTATGTTATTTTACCTCTGTGAAGTTAGTAGTAATTCTAAAGCAGTGGAATTTGCTTTATCATTCAGAAGAATCAGACCATTGTATTCTTGAAACTTACTTATTCATGGGCATTAGAGGCATTTGAATCTGCTGGTTGAATCTCATGAATTTCTGGAATTAATTATGACCAATGTGTGAAGTTTATTCTTTTTCATTCAGCACCTACTGTCTGTTCAGCACTAGAATGGGCAATTTATAGACAGCGATTCATTTAATCTTTGCATCAAACCTATAAAGGGAGACTATTATTGTTCTTACCCTAATTTTATACAAACAATAATTATAATAGATAACACATCTGGCACTTACTGCTCTAATGGTTGGCACTTGTAGATTTTTTCAAATTCTACCTCTATTTTTCAGGTGAAGAAATTGAGGCCCAGAGTTTTTAAGAGACTTGCTAAGGACATAAAGCTAGGAAGCACCAGAATTTTCAACTTTGAAGTCAGAAAGTCTATTCCCAAAGTCTATATAGTTGAACCACTCCACCACCTAGCTCATGGGTACATAGGCGGAGCTCACACCCATGTCTAAGTTCAGTAACCATGCTTTTAACTACTATAGTCTTTGCCTGTCTGTGCATTAGACACCTATCCCTAACAGCAGAGTGTTTCTAGGATTGTTCTTCCTGGGTGAAGCATGTTCAGGGCATGTCCAGTGAATAACAGGTACTCCTTTGTCCAATTCCTGCTTCCTTCCCCTAATCGCACTCATGTGCAGAGTACATACCAGAGGTAGGGTGTTTCTGGTCTCAATAAGCTATCTAGGTCTTCATGTGGCTATGAATACCTCTACTGTACCTTACAGTCTAGATAAGCTGTCTTGTCTTTTCCAAGACTCTGTCCCTGTGTCATTTCCTGTTGTAGCTATTGAACTGTCACTCCTGACCAGATGACTCTCTACTCCTAATTCCTGAAACTTCCAAGTACACCTGCCTGAATCAAGTTCAAGTTTAACACTTCATTTGGAGTGAGTCAAGGGCATATCTTCCTTCCTGGTTCCTAAGTATCCCTTCCATCATGGTGTTAGTGTATACATTAGCCCAGTCTACTGAGGTATTATTTGATTTGGTAAATATTAGTTGAGTATTTTATATTTTATAATAGCTCTATTTTCACAATATCTGAACATGGCCATTCAAATGAGCTTTTGTATCCTTCAACATAGTCAACAGAGATATCATAAATTTATTGTTAAAATGTTTAAAATATTTGACAGATCTCTCTGTCTAAATATGTCTTATGAAACCAATATCCACACCTCATTAATATTCAAACAATATTCTGTAGGGTAATTACTCATGTTCTTTGCAAGCTTCTTTGGAGGGAGATTTCTCATGATCATATCTGCTTTGAAGTTGTGTAACACAAGTTGATACTAGTGTCTTAGCTATATAAGTTCTTTATCCTATAAAGATTTTTATTTTTCAGTCTTTAAGACCCCTACCCAATGAAAAAGCAAATGCATAAGAACTGAAATCACCCAATGAGTGTGGTTGAGCATTAATCTATGAACCAGGAGGTCCTGGTTTAATTCCCAGTCAGGGCACATGCCTGGATTGCAAACTTGATTCCCAGTGTGGGGTGTGCAGGAGGCAGCCAATCAATTATTCTCTCTCCTCATTGATGTTTTCTATCTCTCCCTCTCTCTTCCTCTCTGAAATAAATAAAAAAATATATTATTTTAAGAAGAATTGCAACCAAGTCTTGTTTCTGGTGGGTGAAGGTAGCAGCTAAGTTCTTGTGGACATTCATTCAACCAGTCAATCTTGATTGAGGACCTCTTCCTCTAGCCATGATGGAGGAATTGGTCCCAGGCTTTCCTCTCTCATTGCCAATAATTAGAAAATTAGAGAGAATATATTAAACAACTCTTCTAAGACATTGGGAACCAGCACCTTAGGATGGTGATCCTTCAAGAAGGAAAACTAATGAAGAGAACTATGTGAATGTCCCAACTTTCCTGGTGCCGTTTTACAGACCCAAGCTGAGCATGATAGAATGACTAATTTGAGGAAACAGAGATCAGAATTCAGGGAGGCTACAGAGGATGCACTTTGCAGAGAAGAGCGCAAGAGAATAGTTACTCAAAGAAAGAGGGCCAGAAATCTGTATGAGGATCCCTTGAGTTCTGGATCAACAACATTACACTGTGAAAACATAGGATGAGGATCTGGGACCCCAGGAATATAACAACTATTGGGAAACTGCAGCAGAACTCACAGAGTTGGAAGACACTGGAGTTCCAACCTTCCAGAGGGGAGAGATCTTCTTAAGTACTCAGAGCGTTCAGTAGAGACCCAGAAAGGCAACATTTTAGTAGCACAGCTAAATATCAACCCTTAAAAATCTTTTAAAAAAACCAAACTCGGAAGTACCAAGCTGATCTACAAGTAAGTTAATGACTGCCAAAACAAAATTTAGCACTTTTTAAACAGACACTTTATGTACACTTCATGTACAAAATTTAACACTTTTTAAACAGACACTTCATGTACACTTCATGTACATTCACACAGTGTAGAACCCAATAAAGATGATAAGGTGTGAGAAAAGGCAGGGGGAAGAGTAGTCAATAAAAACAGATATAACAATGACAGATTTGGGAGTCAGCAGACAAATACAATAAAACAGTGTGGTAAACAGAATTCCAAAATAGCCCCCATGATCATATTATATTACACTGTGAAAGGAGTTTTGCAGATGTAATTATGGTCTTTAATCAGTTGACTTTGAGAGAGATTAGGTGAGCCTAAGCTAATCACATACATTCTTTTAACACAGATAATTTTCTTTGGCTCAAAAGAGTAAGTCAGGGAGATTCTAAGTGTGAGAGGCATCCAACATGAGGGAGGTTCTCTGTTGCTGAGAGGGTGGAAACTATAAGGAAGGACCTGAGGAGTAGCCCCAGCAACTGGATAATAGCCAGTAGAAGACAGGGACATCAGCCCTCCAGTTGTAAGGAACCTGAATAAGCTGCATGTGGATTCTTTCCCAGAGCCTCCAGATAACAGCCCAGCCTGGAAACACTTTGACTTTAGCCTTGTAAGAGTTTCAGGAGAGAACCCACCTGAGCCCACCCATACTTCTTAGTAATAGAACTGTGAGATACATCAGTCCTGTTGTAAGCCACTAACTTTGTGGTAGTTTGTGACACAGCAATAGAAAATTATTGTAGATAGTTTAGCTAGTATAGATATATTCAAGAATTCGAGGGAAACAAACACAATAAGAAGCAGAATATACAAAAACAACCAAATGGAATGCATAAAGCTGAAAAATACATTGTCTGAAATTTACTGCATGTGTGTAATAGCAGTTGCACACTGCAAAAGAAAAGATCAATGAACTTGAAAAAACACAAAACTTTGATCAAGATAGACCATATATTGTTCCATGAACAACTCATAATACATTTAAAAGTACTGAACTCATTCTGATAACAATGGCATTAACTTATATATGAATAAAAAATGATAACTGGAAAATCCCCTAATAACTTAAAATTAAATAATACACTTCCAAATAACCCACAATTCAAACAAAAATATACATACATACAAATCAAAAAATACTTTTAAATGACTAATTAAAAACAAAAACAAAAACCCAGCCTGCCAAATTCTGCTGAGTATAACTAAAGCAGATCTTAGGGAAATATTTATTGCTTAAATCCTTATGTTAGAAAAACATATATTTACTTTCAACTTGTATTAGACACTAGAAAGATAAAAGAAATTAAACCCACAGTAAGTGGGAAGAAAGAATAAAAAGCATAAATCATTGAAACAGAAAAGATCAAAAAGAAAGAAAAATCACCTATTACCAAAAGCTGTTCCTTATATAGATTAGTAAAATTGAAAATGTCTAGATAGATTAAAATAAAAGAAAGCAGAGAGAAATGAACAATATAAAAAATTTTAAAAATCACTCTAGATCCTACTTTCTTTTTTTATGCTTTACCAATTTATTTTATTTTTAATTTCTTTATTGATTAAGATATTACATATGTATCCTTATCCCCTCAGACCCCCTGCCCCTCATGTCCTCACCCCCCTGTGTCTGTGTCCATTGGTTAGGCTTATATGCATGCATACAAGTCCTTTGGTTAATCTCTCCTCCTTACCCCTCCACTCCCCTATCTTCCCTCTGAGGTTTGATAGTCTGATCAATGCTTCTCTGTCTCTGGATCCTACTTTCTTGAACAGGCAATGTCATGCAAAATTTTATGTCAAAAAATTGATAACTAAATGAAATGGATAAATTCCTTGAAGGACACAACTTATCAAAACTGATTCAAAAAGAAAGGAAAAATATATAAAGGTTTATATCTGTTAAATCTGCATTTGATTCAAAACCTTTCCATGTATTGTCTGGTGCTGTTGGTAGAAATTGAAATTAACTGAAAATGGGCATACAAGATCTTATCAGGGGAACAGAATGCTCTACAACTGATTTATGTTGTTGGTTACACAAATTGATAACCAAGTTACTAAAAATGATTAAATTGGACAGTTAAAATTGGTGTATTTTATAAGAAAAACATATTTAAGTAAAAGCTGCTTGAATAAGATAAATAAAATCCTTCCCATAAAGAAAATTCCAGTTCTATATGGTTTTCCTGGTGAATTTAATCAAATATTTTAGGAAAAATGTCAATTTTATACAGACTCAGAAAATAGAAGAGAAGGTGGCACAAAGAAAGAAAATTACACAAAACATATATTTGATAAAGGGCTGTATATAAAGAAAATTGTATAATACACACACAGAAAAAAGAATATACTATAGGTATAAGGCCTGGGAAGATAGGGTGTTGGATGGAGGAGGTCAAGAGGGAAAAAAAAGGGACATTCGTAATACTTTCAACAATAAAGATATTTTTTTTAAAAAAGAAAGAATATATATGTTCACCAGAGAAGATACACAGAAGGCAGTAGGAACATGAAAAGATATTCAACACTATTAGTTAGGGATAAGCAAATTAAAACCACTATGAGGTCCCATTACCTATAAAATGACTAAAATTAAAACGACTGACCATATCAAGTGTTGACAAGGATGTATAGAAAGTAGTATTTTATACACAGCTAGTCAGAATGTACAATGGTGCAACTGCTTTAGTGGTTCTTTGGTGCTTCTTATAAAGAACCGCTTTGGTGCTTCTTATAAAGTTAAACATACACGTACCAAGCAAATCAACATTTACTTTTCTACTCAAGGAAATAAACATGCATATGCACAGAAATTTCTGTTATGAATGTTTATAATAGTATTATTCAAAATAACTATTAAATAAAAACAACCCAAATGCCCATCAAAAGGATAAATACATTGTGGTATACTTAATTCAGCTCTAAGAAGACACAAACTACTGATATATACAACACAGATAAATCTCAAAAATGTTCTATCAAGTAAAATAAGAGAGACCAAAAAGAGTGTGCATCATAACATCTTGTACATGAAATTCTAGTAAAATAAAAATTAACCTATAGTAGTAGCAGTTCAGCCTGGGTCTAGGTATTGTGAATGGATTAAGTGGGAGTATAAATGAAAATGTTCTATAACTTGATTGTGGTGCTTTTATTATATAAAGTTTATATTTAGTTTATATATTAATAAATACATCAATTTATGCACTTAATGCATGTGCATTTTGTTTATTTAAATTACATCTCAATAAAGGTGACATAAAGAGTTGAAAACATCAGGATCTAGACAAATTATTGAACTCTTACCCATTTTTATCATCTCTAAACCGAAGGGATCTTTTCTTATTCTCTGAGTTTTAACATTTCTTTAAGTTCTAACTACATGGCATGATTTTTATAATTATTTTTTAAAATGTAAATTTGCACAATGTCTCCTCATGAATTTTTACATTTATATTTGTGTTGATTCTCATAAAACATTATTTTTCTCATAAATCTAACAGTGATTAATGTTACAGCCAATACTTTAAAAAAGTCATTGATATAGCACTATAGAAACCTCTTCCCAACACTAATATAAAGTTTTACTTAGGATGTTAAGATCATACCTGTCTCACTCCTACATCAGGTCCACTCTTTTTTTTTTTTTTAATTTATCTTTATTGTTCAGATTATTACAGTTGTTCCTCTTTTTTCCCCCATATCTCCCCTCCTCCCAATTCCCACCCCAACCTCTGACCTTGCCCCCCCCATTGTCCTCATCCATAGGTGTACAATTATTGTCCAGTCTTTTCACGCATCCCCAACACCCTTAACCCCCGAAAATTGTCAGTCCACTCCCTTTCTATGCCTCTGATTCTATTCTATTCTCAAAGGATACCTTTCAGCATTTCATATAATACTGGTTGGGTGGTGATGAACTCTTTTAGCTTTTTCTTGTCTGTGAAG
>PVJC01013242.1:0-38326 GCA_004026665.1 Murina feae
CTTCCTCCTCCTCCTCTTCCTGTTCCTCCCTCTCTTCCTCCTCCTCTTCCTCCCCCTCCTCCTCTTCCTCCTCCCCTCCTCCTCTTCCTCCCTCTCCTCCTCTTCCTGCCTATCTATAGCAGCCACAGCTGGTGCATCCTGCTCTTCCTCCTTGCTGTGGGGCTTCTCACTCCTGGGGAAGGAGGTGATTTGGGGGGCTGTGCCTGGAAGACCCCCCTCCTCCCTGCTAACACCCCATTTCTGCTTCTAGGATCATCTGAACTTTTACTGCACTGGTAGCAGTTTGGGAAACCTGCTCCTGTCCATCAAGTGCGAGGAGGTGGAGGGCATTGAGTACCTTCGGATTATTCTCAGGTGGGGCTGCTGCATGGGTGGAGGCCACACCCCTAGTGGTGGGGACCCAGAAATACCAGTCTGACCAGTCATGTGTCAGGGGGGCGGGGAGGGGGAGACAGACCTGTCTATGTTCTATGTTCGGGTTGCCAGGCAGGAAGACCAGGTGTTTTTGCCAGCTGACTGACTGTGGGAGTCCGAGTGGCATCCTGGTCTCAAGGTCACGTAGACCTTACCCTCACCTGCCTGTCTGGCTGTGAGGAAGATGGAAAGGAAAAATGGCGATGGCTCATTTTGCCGCGTGGTCCTGGGAGAGGGTTTGCCGGGACACTGCCCACGGCACGCATCCAGTCGGGAACTACAGCCCCCACAGCATCAGGATGCTGTGGGCCCTCAGGATGTGGTGGCGGCCACAACAGGAGCACTGATTTCCAGCTGAGCCAGGGACCTCTCTGGAACCGGGTTCTGTTCCATTCGACTAACATGTCCCGTGGAACTGCCTTGGTGCCGGGAGCTGTGATCGGGGCTTGGGCTGCAGTGGTGACAGAGTGGTGGTCCCTCCTCCAGTGGGAGAGAAGGACGGATGTCGGTGTGTGGCACAGGTGCTGCTTCAGCAACAGGCAGGGTGCTATGGAGCATGGAGAGCCGTCTCACTCCTCTCTGTCCTGGGCGGGTGGAGAAGCAGGACGCCGGGGCCCGATCGCTACTTGTTGATCCAAATTGGAAGTCCTTGAAGGAAAGGAACAATAACATTTGGAAAAGAGCAATAACAATTTTGAGATAAGTATGAAAGGGGACGGGGACACGTAGCCCTGCGATGGGGCAGATGGGGCGGTACGGGGAAGTTGTTAGCAAAAATCACAGGAGAGCTTGCGGCCTGTCCATTGGTGATGCTGCGGAGAAGCTGGGGGAGAAGTGCAGGCGCTGCTGCAGGCAGCCAGCAGCCCGCGGAAAGGAAGGCTGCGGAGCTGAAGGCTACTGCTGCATCCCGAGCTAGAGCAGAGCCTGGTGAGGCAAGAAGGGAGTTGTCGGGGCTGAAAAAGCAAGAAAAAGAAGGGAAAGGAAGACGAGGAAGAAGAAAAGGAAGATGAGGAGGAGGAAGATGAAGATGATGAAGAGGCTGGTTCTAGCACAATTTTTTTCTTGTCTATAAAGCATTTAACCTCCTGTACACAACTCCTTTTAAAGAAAAAAAAATGAGAAGTAAGGCTGTGTAAGATTTGTTTTTAAACTATGCAGTGTCATTTTTAGTATAGTTAACACGCTACCGAATGTATCTGTAGATAGCCCTGCCCTGGTGCTATTTCCTTTCTTTTTTTTCTAAAATATGTTTTTATTGATTTTAGAGTGAGAGGAAGGGAAAGGGAGAGAGAGAAAAAAACATTGCTTGGCTGCCTCCTGCATGCCCACTATTGGGGATTGAGCCAGTAACCCGGGCATGTGTCCTGACTGGGACATCTCACTACATGGGACAGCGCACTAACTGAGCCAAACCAGCCAATAAAGAGGGAATATGCTAATTGACTGCCACACCCTCGAAGATGGTGGTGCCCAGTCCCCTCAGCCTCCCAGCTGCCCATGGCCAGCCTGAGGCACTGGAAAGCCTTGGATGGTGGCTGCCCAGCTGCCCAGGGCCACCCAGGGCTCAGGTAACCAGGGCCGGCCAAGACTTGAGCTGCTGGCAGTGGCAGCAGCAGAGGTGTGATGGGGGCGTCACCTTCCCCTGATTGCGGGGTCACCTACCACCCCTGAGGGCTCCTGGACTGTGAGAGGAGGCAGGCCGGGCTGAGGGACCCCCCTTGGGTGCATGAATTTTCATGCACTGGGCCTCTAGTATATATAATGATTAAAATATGCAGAAATTCACAGAATACAATGATAGTGGTAGAGTAAAAAACACTTGTTATCACTTACAGCTCAACACAACTTGTCACTTACAGATAGGAAATGAGAGGATTTGGATAATCTCAGTATTATTTATGTGAATTATATTTATTGATTTTCATTTGTATCTGTATTTAACTATCATACTTTGACCCTCTAACAGAGATTTCTGCTGCTTTTCAAGTGCCTATGGGGAATATGTACACATGAATTGTAAGGAGATCAGTGATTTTCTGTGAATGTCCTGCAACAGTCATCTTGGAGCAAAGTGAAAAACAAAAAATAAAACTCAAATTTCTAGGCTCTGACCATTTAAAAGATCATAAAGCCCAGCCAGTGTGGCTCAGTGGTTGAGGACTGACCCATGCACTAAGAGGTCCCTGGTTCGCGTCCTGGTCAGGGCACACGCCTGGGTTGCAGCTCAGTCCCAGTAGGGAGTGTGCAGGGGGCAGCCGAGTGTTTCCATTTCTATCCCTCTGCCTGCCTCTCTCTTTCAAAACAAACAAACAAACAAATAAACAAAAAACACACGTTTTTTTAAAAAAAAACAATAAAAATTTAAACATGTACTTACATATGTATTTGAATATAAATATGGAAGATATATAAAGACATAAATAATAACATATATTCCTATTCCCTTTTTATTTCTAGAATTCTATAGAACATTGTTCTGTGACATACTTCTCTTAACCATATATCTAGAGTTCTTTCTGTATTAGTTCATGGAGAAGCTAGCTTGTTAATTCCTTTTATTGCTGCATAGTTTCCATTACATGGACATGAAATAATTTATTTAATAGATCCCCTATTAATGGCCATTGTCAGTATTTTGGTATCACAAATAATGCTGCAATGAGTAACCTGGTACAAATCGTATGGTTTAAAATAATTTCTCAGAAGTGAGTTGCCTGGGTCAAAACATAAATGCATTCGTGTTTTAATAGATATTGACAACTAGCTTCTGTAGGAGGTCAGTAAACTTGAACTGTTACCAGTAACGCATCAGAGTACTTCTTTTTCCAAAGCCTCTCCAACAGAATATTTTGTCAAGCACTTGGATTTTTGGCAATCTGATAGGAAAAATAGTATGTTAGTGTAGTTTAAATTTACAATAATTTTGCTGAATTATGTGGGGCATCTCTTCATATATTTAAGGAACACATGTATTTATTTTCTGTACAGTGTGTTTATAACCTTTGCTTCTTTTTAAAATGAAATTGTTAGTCCAAATTTTTATTTTTAAAAATCTTGCAGGTAATTCTTGATAGCATGTGGATTTGGGAACCAATCTCTTGAGACACAAAGTAAATCTGTATAAATTTCAAAAAGCAGATACTTTGCCAAACATACTTGCTTTTGTAATTTGATACACTATAGCTATTCAATAATGGTTGCTGCTATTATAATCAATATTATTACCTAAAGGGAATAAGAGGAAGGAATTAAGAAAGATTAAGGCCGACAAATAATTACAAATAAAATGAGCACAAGGCTTGATGTAGAAATCTAGGCTACAGATTTATATGTAGAGTAGAAAAAGATATACTTCATTTGGAAGAAAAAAACAACAAAATAGGTAACTAGCTAGTCAAATATAGATAAACATAAAATAAAAACCTACAAAATTAGGCATTAGGAAAGGCATATAACCACAGATGTGAAGAAGATTAAACAATTACTAATAGGTGTTATATTCAATCCACATTATTACACTGGAAATTTTATTTGAAGCAGATGCCTTTCTAGGACAGCATGCTAATTTAACACGAGATTAAAAACCTGAACGATAACTATGTAATAAATGGAAAAGTTTGCCAAGAATTCTCTCTCCAAAAGTTTCTAGGTGTGGATGGGTTGCAGGTAGTTATTTTAAGCTCACAAGGAACAGATTTCATGCTGCTTACATTGCTCAAGAGAAACAAATATGGGAAGCTTCCCAATTAATATAGCAATGTTTACGAGAGTCTCATGAACAATATTAGACCAATGAAAGGAGAAAAGAAGGGAAAATAGGGCCCAATATTCTTTATGAATATAGAAGTAAAGATTCTAAGTAAGATACCAATTCCAACAACTCAAATCTATTAACAGAATAATTCACTATAGCCAAGAAAGAGCTATGTTAGGAATGCAGAAATGGTTGATATTAGGAAATTGTTTGTCCACTCAGCGTTTGTCTAACCAAAGCATAACAATGTGTGCCAGACTTTCCCTAGGGAGAGAGACGCGTGAGGAGTCAGCGCCTGTTACCTGGCTATAGGAAGCATTCCACTCCCATTAGGCGTTCTTATCCCTTCTTCTTACTCATCTTCTCCTGTGGACATGGATTATTATTGGCCTGGGAGGGAGATCCAAAGATAGAAGGTGTGGGAGGAGTGAAGTCCCGAGGAGACGACTGTGGAGGGTGTGTATACATGTGTACAGTACGTGTGACTGTGTGTAAGGCTGAATGGTCATGCTGGAAAGATAAAAAAATAAAAAAGGCTAAATCATGTAGAAACTCTGTCTAGGAACTTAGATTTTAATCCTGTGGACAAATAGGAGAGCTCCTGAAAGGAGACCGTCATGACCAGACCTGCACTGTGGAATGAACACTGCCTAGAGTAAGGAAGATGGCTTGCAGGGAAGGCAAAGCCAGCAAGCAGCCGGCAGATGAGTCAGGAGGCTGCCTTGATGAGTCAGGCGATGAGTTGGGTGATTGTTATATATTACGAATGGCACCTCAAGAGCTGTGCTATCCAATGGGAACTGGAACCAGGGTGCCTGGCACTGAGGATAGAGAAAAATGGGGCGCGGGGGGGGCGGGGGGGGGAATTCCAAAATACCCAGGGAAAATGGACATTAAGAAAGAGCTAAAAGCCCTAACTGGTTTGGCTCAGTGCATAGAGCATTGGCCTGTGGACTGAAGGGTCCCAGGTTCGATTCTGGTCAAGGGCATGTACCTTGGTTGCGGGCACATCTCCAGTGGGAGGTGTGAAGGAGGCAGCTGATCGATGTTTCTCTCTCATTGATATTTCTGTCTGTCCCTCTCCTTCTCTGTAAAAAATCAATAAAATATACCTAAAAAAAGGGAAAGAGCTAAAAATACCAACAATGAGAGAGGGATTTAATCCAATGAAATGTAAATAATGGTACTCTTTCAAAGTGACTTAAGTAGATTTAAGATTCTCAGAAGATAAAGAATAGCATCTATAAAAGGGATAATAAATTATGATACAATGAATGAATAGGAATGAATCAAGAATGGATATACATGGGTATAAAAAAGGAAACAATTGCAATGATTGGAAATAAAAAATAGTTGTTGAAGTAAAAAACACTTAATACATTGGATAAATCCTAGTCTTTTCCCAGTCAAAGTGAATCTGAGAATTGAAATTCATCAAGAAATTCAACAAGGGCACAGTACAGACATAGTGATAAAGTATGTGAAAGAGAAGACATGTGGATACTGAGAGGCCCTAGCATTTGTCTTAAAGGAGTTCCAGAAGAAAAGAATGGAGAAGCCAGTGGAGAAGAACGATCCAAAGAGAATGGCTGAGAATACTTCAGAACTGAAGAAAGAAAGCACACCTGTGGTGCTGGACAAGGTTTTTAAAACCAAACAATCCTTCTAGACAGACTGAAGTGAAAGATTAGGACATCAACGGTAAAGAGAGGCCCCGGCCCATGTGGCTCAGTGGCTAGGAGTTGCCTGTACACTGAAAGGTTGCTCATTCCATTCCCCGTCAGGGCACAGACCTGGGTTGTGGCTCGGTCCTGGGGAGAGGCCATGCAGGAGGCAGCTGGTCCATGTTTCTTTCTGCCATAGATGTTTTTTTCTCTCTAGCCTTCTACCTTCCTCTCTCTCTCTCTAAAAAAAAACAACAAAAAGAGAAAAATTTTAAAGCTACCTAAGAATAAGGACAGTATCTGTGAAGTAATGACAGCCAGGCTGAGAGCAGACTTCTTATTAGCCGGGGCACAATTTCTTATCAACAATGGGACAATATTTTGAAAATATTGAAGGAAAGAAAGAAAGAGTCCTTTAACCTAAAATTCTACTCCCAGAAAAACTGTTTTTAGACATCAAAAAATTGAAGGGAGTGGTGTGCCACTTACACACTCTCCCTGAAAGAATTAATAAAGGGTGTGCATCAGCCAGAAGAAAAGAGAAACCAGAAGGAAAGATGCAATTAAAAAGTGACAAGAAATAGGCAAACTACGATGATAAAATTAATTACTGATTGGAAAAAAGTCATTTATTTGTGTGTGTTTAAAGAGGCTTGAGCTAAATCTATAAACAAAAGGAGAAAGGCAATGGGATGGAAGAGTTCAGTAGTTACTGTTTACCCTTCTCTCCCCAAGGGAGAGATATCAAATAAGTTTAGAGTTTGTTGGGGAAGTATATACATATGTGTATTAGAAGTTATAGAAAAACAATCTATAGCAGAGCGACAAAAAGTATTTAAAAAACTAATAAATTGAAGACAGGAAAGGAGAAAAAAAGGAAAAAAAAAACACACACACACACCATAAAACATAGGGTAATAGAAAACACCTAATAATAAAAGTTGAAATACATTAGTAATCACAATAAGTATAAATAGATTAAAATAGCCTATGGAAATATCAGACTATCAGAAGGAACCAAAAAACACAGCTATATTCTGCTTGTAAAAGACATGCCTAAAGAAAACCAATGTGAAAAGATTGAAGACGAAGAAATGGAAAAAGATATGCTGGGAAAATACCCACCAAGGAAGGACGGCATAACAATATTAATATCAGACAAAACAGAATTTCAGGGAAAAGCATTAGTAGGGTCAGAGGAGCACTCCTTGGTAACTTGGGAGCACCTCTTCCCACTCTCACAGTTTCCTGCGATGTGGAGGGAGCATTGGGTGCGACACCGCTGGCTCTCTCCGCCCTCTCCGTAAGGTGCGTTTGGGAGCAAGCACTTGACATGTGCAGCTGTGTTCGTCCCCGTTCCCTCTTGGAGCTAGCTGCCATCAGGGCTTCCCTCTGCCCCCCGGAACTGCAAGTGCCCCCTGAGCAGACCCCACGCGAGGGGGCTTGCCCCTGCCCAGCACTGGCTGTGACTGGGTGGGTATTTCCGGAGTTCAGTTAGAAGATTCATTTCATCGTCACGCTAAGCCTTTATCAGTAACAAAGGAGTTATTTTGACTTCCAAATGCCTCACTATTAATTTTTTGGTTTGCTTCTGAATGTGTTTGTAACCTGGGCAAGGAAAGATGCCCTTTACGGGAGCCTCAGAGTCCTCAGCCTGCGTGATGATAAAGAGAGCAGTCCACCCAGGAGATCTAACAGTCCTGAACATGTAAACCTGTACTTCGTAGCTTAGTCTTGAATTTAAAAAGGCCAAAGCTGTAAGGAATAGAAGGCGAAGCAGACAAATCCTCGGTTATGATGGGAGATTTCAGTAACACCTCTCATATACCGATGGACAAGCAGACAAAAAATTGTGAGGATAGAGAAGATTTGAACAATACAATGAACAAATTGGGTCTCGTAGCATACTTTCCTGAACTCAACAAAGAAAAATGTACATTCTTTTCAAATCCATATAAAACGTGAAAAAGTCCATGAATTAAGCAAATACATTTCAAATAATACCATACAGATTATGTTCCATGAATATAAAAAATTTAGAAATCACCAATTAGAAAACTGAAGGAAAAAAAAAATACATTGGGGGAGTTAAGGAAAAATCCTTTTAAATAACTCACGGGCTAAAGGGGAAATCACAAAAGAACTGACTAAATATTTAGACCTAAATGATATTGAAAATACTACTTGTCAATGTCTGGGCTGCAAAAAAAAAAAAGGTAGAGAAAGATGTATAGTTTTAAATGCATTCATGAAAACAAAGAAAGAAATGTGTCAGTGTGTGGGTCAAGACATTAGAAAAAGCCCCCAAGGAAAACGGAAGGAAGGAAATAGAGAAAAGGACAAGCCAGCAAAGTAGAACGCAAAAAATACCAAAGAAATAGAGACAATCAACAGAACACAAGGCTGTCTACCTGAAAAGATGAATCGATAACCCCCTCGGGAGGGTGAGGAAGGAAGACAGAAAGCCCACGGAGGAAGGGACACAGCTGCAAATAGAGGTGAAGGGCTAAGAGAACCCCAGACAACCTTCTTCCAATGCATTTGGTGAGAATTTCGTAGAAAAATAAATGACTGAAATTGATCCAGTAAGGAATAGAAAACCTAAATATTCACCATTAAGTAATGGAATTGGTAGCCCAGGGATCCTCCCACCAAAAAAAAAAAAAAAAAAAGGCCCAGAGACTTCACAGGCGATTTCCAGCAGACCCTTCAGAACCAGAAAATCCCTGTGCGACACAGACCCTTTCACACGACAAGAAGCTTTCCATCAACCTTATGAGGCTGGAACAACACCCTGATATTAAAACCTGACAAGGGAAGCACAAGAGAAAAAAAAGCCAGTGTTGCTATTGAACATAGATGTGAAACGCTAAATAAAATATTAGCAAATTAAATTTAGCTTGATAGGAAAAAATCATACACACGCAAGTGGAATTTTACCCGTGGAATGAAAAGATGGCTCAACAGAAATGTTATCCACTAGGTTTTACAGATTAAAAACCCTATAATTATCTCAGCAGATGCAGGAAAGCATTCGGTAAAATTCAACACACTCATAATGTGCTAAATGAATGGGGAACAGGATAAATTTAGAGTCTTATGGTAAATCCCTTTATAAAGCAACTTTCATCCCATTTATATTTGGAGTAAATGCAGATTTTCAAATATTAGTTTCTTTTTATAAAGGTCTAGTTGCATGTGAAAACCTAAATATATATAGAAGCAGTGCCCAGTGCTCTGGGAGAACATAGAAAACCCACAAAGAAACCAAAAAGTCATGGTGGTCTTGAAGGTGACTATTTGGCTTTCCCATATTTTGGTTTTGGACAGCTTTACCAGGCGGGTTCTTTAAGTGTCTCCCCTCCCCCCCCCTCCAACTACCCCCAAGAGGTACCTACGTAGCATTTCATTTTCCCACCACTTGAGTGTGGTGCTCAATGTGTGGGTTGGGTGGATCGAGGCCGATCTGACCCCAGGAGACGTGAACCAAGTGTCCCTGCCCTGAGGTCTGGCGTGATCTCAGCCACCTTCCTCATTGACTCCTCTGCCTGTGGACACGTCTCCTTTTGCAGGTCCAAAGTGAAGACGGTGCACGAACGGATCCCCTTGGCGGGACTGAGCAAGCTGCCCAGCATCCCTCAGATTGCCAAGGTAAAAGCCACGCCCCGAGAGAAGGTGGCTTCCTCTTTCAGCCCAGGGCTGGCCTCTGGGTGGGGGGCAGGCTTGTCCTGGGTGGGCTTTACCCTTGGGGAAGGGAAGGCCACTATGCACTCTTTAGCCCTTGACTGCACGGATGGGGTTGTGGCGGGGGCCGTTGGCAGACACCTCTGTCTTCCCGACACCCTCCCTATCTCATCCTCAGTATAATCTGGGGTCTCTGACCTCAAGTTCACAGCTAGTTCAAGAGACATGGAAAGAGAGGGCTGGGTATGGAGAGTAGGACTTCAGAGGAGGAAGAGGAGGGGTGGCCAGGGAGCCTCCACAGCAGAGGAGAGTTGGGCTTAGGGATGTCTAGGCTGTTGATAAGAAGGATGGTCGGGGGAGTTGGGTTGGATCCGCACTTAGGGAGCGGGAATGCTGGGTGCCTTTGGTGGCCTCGCTTCATCAGGAACCCAGGAAGTTAGCCGGCTTCCCTGGCCACTCCATAGTGAGCAGCAGAGCCGGATCCAACGCCAGGCCTCCCGACACTGCAGGTCCTGGCCTCCCCTGCTCTTTCCCCAGTGGGCAGGGCATCCCAGATGCTCTCCAGATGTGGTCCCTGAACTGTGTGTTCTCTTTCCCCGCTCAGGCGTTCTGCGATGACGCAATGGGACTGAAATTCAGCCCCGTCCTGTACCCCAAGGTGAGACTCTACCCCTCCCCCAGGGCTCTGCAGCTCGGCTCGAATTTGTACACGGGGGGCTCTTGGTGGGGGTTTGTGGGGTCTCTGTGATAAACCTCCATGTCTCCCCTCTCCCTGCTCATCCCTCACAAACTAGCCACGCCTGGGTCTCTGGCTCGAGACATCCCCAACTGTGTGCAGGCAGCAGAGGGCTGGCAGGGTGGCAGCTTCCCCACCTTCCACCTCCCCTGCTCCTGCAGCCCTGAGTCAGCGCTGGGGATGGAGGGTGGTGCAGACCTGGCCAGCCATCGCGGGAGGGTGAGGGGAGCAGAGGCAGAACCCCACTAAAAAGGAAGAGGCCCGAGTGCGGCTCCTCCTTGCCCGTGTTACCGGAGCTCTGAGGCCTTATAAGCTCCTGCTTGGCCCTACATCATAAACCGGCTGGTTCTAGTTATTAGTTTCCCTAGGACTGTCCTCATCTTCACCCCGGTTCTGATGTGGGCATGGGGGCGGAGGGAGGAGCAATAACAACACAACAAGCCAGCAACCCGCTGAAGAACCATTATGGCGAGACAGGACTTCAATCACCCACAGACAGTGAATTGCGTTAGGTGGGCCACAAGAAGAGCCCCCAGCACCCACTGCTGTTTCGTGAGCCGGCGAAGCCTGGAGAGAGGCTGGGTGCAGGGCTGAGCTGAGCCTGCGCTGTGGTCAGTGCTGTGGCCGCTGGGCTTGCTGGGGCTGGTTCGATCCATGCCCGAATCCCAGCTCTGACAGCCAGGAAGCACGAGCTGAAATGTTTGGCGGGAAAGGGAGGCACTATCCTGGCTGGACATCCAGAACCCCCTTAAATGTTCACGATTGGATAGGACACTCTGCTTACCCTTGTGCAGTGGCTGAGCTAATGACAGGGCCTTTCTGCACAGGGAAGGCGCCCGAGCCCTTCTCTCAGGCACCTCTTTCCAGCGCTCTGAGCATCCATAGGCACTTACCGCTAGTATGCTGCACTCCACCGAACACTTTCTGTCATTCCAAGTGCCCTTCTTTTTATAATGAAAGCTGGGTTAGTGCGGTTTAGCCAAGCATTACAACCCCACCATAAAGGCCCCACTTCACGACAAGTCGGGCAGGTTTTGTTGTCAGATCATATCCACAGAGAGAGCCTAGTGACGCCCATTTGCATGGTTCTCTCTGTCACTTGGGAAGCCTCCTGCTCTGGTCGCAATAGAGGAGCAGCTGGGTTTTCATGTTTTCTGTATTTGAAGAACTGCTCAGTCCGGCTGGGATGTTACTCTGGCTGCTGTGTGTGTGTGTGTTTAAAATTCACCGAGTTTAGAATGTTCCTTGGAAGGTCTCCATGGCCGGGTGCCTCTTCCCTGGCAGGATAGCTGCTCTGCTCCTCTGAGTCATCCCAGCAGCGAGTGGGTGGCTGCCTGCGGGTCGGCCGGCGGTGCTCTTCCAGGGGGAGCCGACAAGTGTCTGTTTCCCAGGCAGCTGCGGGCCTCCCAGGGACATGCAAAGTGTGGCAGCCTAATGCCGGCCTCATATTGTGGCCAGGCAAGTCGCGCCTGGTTTGTTTCTCCTGTAGCATAACAGGAGGCTGGATCCCTCCTTTTTATTGCAAAGGATATCTCAATAGTGTCCAAATCTTCCCTCCCCCACTGAGCTGGGTCCACTCTAATCTTTCTGGGGAATTACATTGATGATGATGATGATGATGATGAGGAGGAGGAGGAGGAGGAGGAGGAGGAGGAGGACAGCTGCTCTGTCCTCAGCACTTTAAGTGCTTGGTCTCATTGGATCTTCACAACTCCACATCTCCATTTCACGGATCAGGAAACCGAGGCCCAGAGAAGTTAAGTGGCTCCCCTGGCTCTGTAAAGGTAAAAGCAGCAGATTCACAATTGGAGGTTAGCGTTTCTGACCCTCAGATACCTACTCTTGGAAGCGCAATGGAAAATTAGAACCAGTGGTCAGGGTTCTTTGCCCTTTGCGGGTTGTATTAGGGTGTGTCCCTCCTAACGGGGCTCCGTGCAGACCTCTCACTTATAGACGAAGGGGATTGAAGTCCGGCAGGAGCAGTGCCTTGTCAAAATCACCTGCTGATTACAGGTGGAAGGAGAGCTGGTGTCACCCTCGCTTACCAGTTTTGGGGGCCTGGCTTCACTTTTCACACCATAGGTAAAACATCGGGGTAACATCAGTTCCCTGAGTCCTGCTGGACCCCCTGTGTGCGTGGCCAGGCCTTGGCTGGCACATCTGGATGGGAATGGAATCAGTGGTCCAGAGGTTTGGCCACAACTGGGGCACGCCCTGGTGTTGAGAGGTAGCTAAGAGCTTTGGAGTAGCATCGTGACCGCCTACTTCTGACCTCACCCTCTCTCCCCTTCTACATGTGGGTGTCTCATGTCAGGGGGCACACTCTCCACTGAAATGGGTGCTTCCCCCTCCATTCCCCTCCAAATTAATAAACAATCTGATTTTTCTTCCCATATCCTCCAGGCCTCCCACATGATTGTGTCCTACGATGAGCATGATGTCAAGAACACATTCAAATTTGGGGTCATTTATCAAAAAGCCAAGCAGGTAAGCACCACGAGTCCATACTGGTCACTATATCCTGTGGGTTCTCACTGGGGACTCCATTGCTTCCCCCAAGTACCAGAGCCCTATACCATGTTCTTGAATATTTTGAATACAATGATTTTAAGTATGAGATAGACTGGAGGTGGCCAAATTGTCAAGGTCGGGTACTCCTCACACAGAGGCCTGCAAAACCTTTGAGTGGCAATGTAGTTTTCCATGCAGTAAATTCTGAATCTCCCCGGCTGCCTTAACTTATCTGTTGGTAACAAGAAAAACCAGACTGGGTTGAGGGAATGGGTTAGCCCAAGCTGCTCTCTTTGCCCACTGTCCTCCCAGCTGGGAAGAGCTTTCTCTCCCCAGACTTCAGTAGTGTGGGAGCCAATTGTGTGCATCTGTTCCCAAATCTGTGTTCAGCGACGTCATGTTTGTAGCTGGAATTCAGCTCTGGTGGAAGTATTTGCACCATGGTAATTGGCAAACACCAGGGCTTCTGTTTCCCAGTTCGGAGAACTGGTTGTTACAAAATTTACCTGTACACCCACTGCTCCCCGCCCGCTGTCTCTTTTAGCTTTGTAGTTAGTTACCAGCAGTATTTTTCAAAATGTGTTCCATGAGACAGCCTGGTGATGGACTCTGTGAACAAATGACTTGGAGGAGGTTGGTTGTGTAGAAACATTTTAAAGCTCTAAGAACCCCCATGTGAAAGAACTCCTTATAACTTTGTCAGATCTTTATTAACATCTTCAGAAGTAGCCCGCTGAACAGGCTAATGATTCCTCACCTAGGTTTTATGAAAGAAGGTTCCACACTTATTTTTTCTTTGTGTCATCCAGGATCCTAGCATGGGACTTTGTATAATTACACTCATAATGTTTTGTGATGTGAATTAATGAATGAATAGAAGTTTGGGCCCTGCTAATGGTAGCTCAACAGTACCTTTCACTCTTATCCGTGGAGTACCCCCCCCCCCCCCCCGCGTGTGTGTCTGTCTACATAATAGCTGACTTCCTTGTCTGAAGATATTAGACCACAGGAGACATGTGTTCGCTTAAAAACACTCTAATTAAGTGAAGAGTTTAGGAGCTGAAAAACCAACACAGATAAATCATGTAATTGAAGGGAGATCATTCAGGTAGCCGCTCTGATTGTTTCCACATATTGCATTTTTATTTCGCACAGCTCTGCTCATGTAACCCACCTAATTAAAGCTCTCCGCTTGTGAAATTTACCAAAGCAGATCTCATAAAGCGATTACAATCCAATGTTCCAGCAAAGTTATAATCACTGAACATTAGCAACCACCTCGGAGCAGGAGTCTGTCTGTTGTTTATGTACCTGACGCTGTGGAGGCAAGGTGGGGGCGCGTGGGAAGATTTTTTTTTTTTTTTTTTTTAATTTGGCAGATTGTTGTTCTGCAAACCTACAGCCTGGGAACATTTAATGTGAACATCTGTTGCATGAAAGGCCTATGCTGGTCGTAGGGTATAAGTAAGCCCCATGTAACTCTTCTGTTTGTCAGGCACTGTGCTAAGCATTGTGGGAGATACAGGTGATGACTATGACTCCCTCCCTGAGTGCATGGTCAAGCTCAAGGCCAGTACAAAATAAAGGTAATGCTAATACCAGGCTGGGTGTAAACCTGGAGAGAGCTCTAGCTGGATTGTTTTCCCAGGAGATGTTGCCTGGAGCTAGTTGCGCTCCCACACTCGGCCTCGTAACCTGGGGCCAGTGGGATGCTGGGCTAGAGTTGGGATGCCTTCCTGGCGTACTGTGCAGAGCTAGATGGTAAATATTTTAGACTTCATGGGCTATACTGTCTCTGTTGTAGCCACTCAACCCTGCCTCTGTAGTACAAAGGCAGCCAAAGGCAATATGTAAATGAGTTGGCCTGATTGTGTTCCAATAAAATTTTATTTATAAAAACAGGCAGCAGGCCAGACTTGGCCCACAGGGCATATAGTTTGCAGGCCTGTGCTAGTGAGTGGTGTGTCCCAAACTTCAGACGTTCACAAACCATACTCAGTATCATTTGTTCCACTTCATGGCACTGTTACAATTTTTATCACACCTCTACTATCAATTGCTTAATATTTTCTTTAAATTTTTTTCAACTGAAATGCATTTATTATTATTATTTAATATATTTTCATTGATTTCAAAGAGGAAGGGAGAGGGAGAGATAGAAACATCAATGATGTGAGTGAGTCATTGATTGACTGCCTCCTGTATGCCCCCTACTGGGGATTGAGCCCACAATAACAGTATATGCCCTGCCCAGGGATCGAACTGTGACCTCCTGGTTCATAGGTTGACGCTCTACCACTGAGCCATGCCGGCTGGGCTGAAATGCATTTATTTTTAAAGGAAAATTTTATATTGATACTCAAATTGGAAAATCAGTATTGTTTTACACGAAATGAATGTAGTTCTAAACAGAAATACTGTAAAAATTAAGTTATTGAAATCTAACTAGATTCTGTTCCCTGTTGAAGACTTGGAACCCGGGGCCGCTCTTCTTGTGTAATGTATGTGTGAAGGAGGTATTAAAAACCACCTGTTGGAGACTTTCTCCTCCAAGCGATTGTGAGACTGGAATGTCTGCGTCATCTGAGGCTGCTCATGGCCATCTGTGATGCTTGCGGAGCCCTCAGCTGTTTGCAGATCCTGACACTGTGGTTGATCGGTGGGCCACTCAGTGTTTTAAGCCTGTCACAGCTGTAGAGCCTACTATTGTTTTCAGCTTCGCCTTCTATTTAAAAACTTTATTAAACTTCTAATTTTTAGATATTTGTAGATTTACATGTAGTTGTAAGAAATTATATAGAGAGTTCTGTGTACCCTTTACCCAGTTTCCCCCACTGGTAATCCTATATAATAAAGAGCTAATATGCTAATTAGACCTGATGGCGGAATGACCTTCTGGAATGACCAGTGGGTGGCGGGTGGGGCCACAAAGCAGCAGGGGCTGCATGGGCTTACTCATGCACGATTTTTGTGCATTGAGCTTCTAGTATCTTATAAAACTAACTAGGGGCCCGGTGCACAAAAATTTGTGCACTTGGGGGGTGGGGGTCCCTCATCCCGGCCTGTGCCCTCTTGCAGTCTGGGACACCTTGAGGGGGGGGATGTCCACCTGCTGGCATGCCTGGCCAGCCTGGGTGATGGGCTGAGGGCCATTTTCAGGCTGCCCACAGCCCCTTCAGGGTTTGTGCACTGGCGGGTGGGAGGGCTGGTGAGTGCAGGCCTGGATGTTTCCCACCGGAGGGCCCACGATCGCACATGCCTGGTGGGCCCACACCGCTGAGGGGACACACCTGGCACAGAGCTGGGTGGCGAGCCAGGGGCGGACGCTGGTGCAGGATCCCTCGGTGGGGCCCTGCTGCTGAGCAAACACACCCAGGGTGGAGCTGGGCAGTGAACTGGCTTCGGATTCTCCGCACTGTGCAGCAGACGCTCCCGCACGCCCTGTGGAGGCCCCTGGGGGGAAGATGAAGGTAGCAGACCCTGGACGGGCGCTCCCGCATGCCCCTGAGGAGGCCCGCAGGAGGCGGAGCCAGGCAGTGGACTCTGAACAGGCGCTCCTGGACACCCCGAGGAGGCCCCAGGCCGGACACCCTCCTCACTGAGCTGACACACCTGGCATAGCTATGCCGGCCACAGAGGCTCCCAGTGCAGAGCCACCCTGCCAGCCTCCATCTTAGCTGGGTTAATTTGCATACAGCCGCTCTGATTGGCTGGTGGGCATGGCTGTAAGCAGAGGTTCAGCCAGCATAGGCACACAGTTGCACAGAAGCCTCTGGTTTGCTCTAGCTCCATAGCTGCTGGCCTCCATCTTGGCTGGGCTAATTTGCATACAGCGCTCTGATTGGCTGGTGGGCCTGGCTGTGAGCAGAGGCTCAGCCAGCCTAGGCAGCCAGTTGCAACAGAAGCCTCTGGTTTGCTCTAGCTCCATGACTGCTGGCCTCCATCTTGGCTGGGTTAATTTGCATACAGCCGCTCTGGTTGGCTGGGAGGTGTGGCTTGGCTGGTGGGCATGGCTTAGGTGTCTTAGGTAATGGTCAATTTGCATATTACCCTTTTATTATATTAGATAAAGGCCTGGTGCACAGATTCGCGCACCGGTGGCGTACCTTGGCCTGGCCTGTGGGGTTCAGGCTGAAACCAGCTCTCCGACATCCCCCAGATTGCGAGAGGGCACAGGCCAGGCCAAGGGACCCCACCAGTGCACTGGGCCTCTGGTATGCATATGAGATCTTTGGTTAATCTGTTCCCACCCACTCCTCTCCCCCTTTCCCTCTGAGATTCATCAGTCTGTTCCATGTTTCCATGACTGTGGTTTCTATTCCTGTAGTGAGTGTCTGCCCCCTGGTAGTCAGTGTGGGTTATAGCTACGAGCCGGTAGGCCGGTCGCTTAGGCTTTTATATATATATAGATAGTGCATTATCACAGCCATTCAATCCATGGGTCTTACTCTGACTTCCCCAATTTTATATGTACTCATCTGGGGTATGTGTGTGTGTGTGTGTGTGTGTGTGTGTATTTCATTCTATATAATTTTATCACATATTTAGGTTACACAGTCAAGATACCGAATTCCATTGCTCTTTTTGCTTTTAGGACATCTTGTGTTTTCTTTTTATAACCACACCAATCTCTCTCCTGCCTCTTATACTCCCTTCCCCCTCCATTCCCTAACTCTGACAACTACTAATCCGTTCTCCAATTTCTAAAACTTGGCCATTTCAAAAATGTTTTCTGAATCTCGTCATACAGTGTATAAAGTTTTGGGATTGGTTTTTTTCCACTTGGTGAGATTCATCCAAGTGTTGCAGCACGTGAAGAGTTTATTCTTTTTTACAGCTAAGTAGTATTCCATGGTGTGAGTGTACCATAGTCTGTTTAACCATTCACCCATTGACCAAAAGCTGGGTTGTTTCCAGATTTTGGCTATTCTGAATAAAGCTGCTTTGAACATTTGTAGACAGGTTTTTATGAGCATAAGTTTTACTTTTGTGGGATAAATGCCCAGGGGTACGATTGCTGGGTTATATGGTACCTATATGCTTAGTTCTGTAAGAAACTGCCAAACTATTTTTGAGAGCGGTTGTTCCATTTTGCATTCCTACCAGCAATATTTGATTGGTCTGTTATCTCCACATCCTTGGCAGCATTGGGTGTTGTTAGTATTTTTTATTTTGGCTGTTCTGGTAGATGTGCAGTGATACCTCATTATATTTATATCTTATTATTATTTTAATTTGCATTTCTCTAATGGCTGATAACGTTGAACATCTTTTCATGTGCTTATTTGCCATCTGCATATCCTCTCGGGCGAAATGACTGTTGTGTCTTTTGACTGTTTTGTTTTTTTTTTCATTTTTTATTAGCATAGTAATAGAAACTTCAAAATGAAAGTTAATCACAGTAGATCCTAATCCTTAAAATAGAAACCAGAAGCAAGAAAAGGGTGCTATTTACAGTCACAATCTTCTATATCTCTGAACAGTACAGAAAGATTCCAAGAGAAAGATTAAGATGGCTGACTGTTAATTATATTCTAGTTGGGTTATTTTTTTTTACTGTTGAGTTAAAATTAAAAAAAAATTTTTTAGCCCTGACCGGTTTGGCTCAGTGGATGGAGCCTCAGTCTGTGGACTCAGGGGTCCCCCAGGTTTGATTCCAGTCAAAGGTATGTACCTTGGTTTCAGGCACATCCCCAGTAGGGGGTGTGCAGGAGGCAGCTGATCGATGTTTCTCTCTCATTGGTGTTTCTAGCTCTCTACCCTTCTCCCTTCCTCTCTGTAAAAAATCAATAAAATATATATTTTTTAAAAAATTTAAACCTTTATTGAAGTATAATCCAGATACCATACAGTTCACAGTGGTATGTGGATTATATCTAAATAAAGTGTACAGTTCAGTTGAATATTCACGGAATTATGCAACTATCACCACTATCTAACTCCAGAACTTTTCCATCAACCGCAAAGAAAGTCTATATACATTAGCAATCACTCTCCATCACCACTCTCTCTGCCTCTTGTTAACCACCAATGGACTTTCTGTCTCTATGGATTTCCTGGTCTGGACATTTCATATGAATGGAATCCTAACATGTGGCCTTTTCTGTCTGGCGTCTGTCACTTAGCATAATGTTTTCAAGATTCATCCATGTTGTAGCATGAGTCAGCACTTTGTGCCTTTTTATGGCTGAAGGATATTCCATTGTATGGACGTACCACATGTTGTTTATTCATTTGTCAGCTGATGGACATTCCAGCTGTTTCCATGTGGGGGCTTTTATGAAGAATACTGCTATTAACCTTCCAAGTTTTTGTGTGGACTTGTGTTTTTATGTCTCTTCGATGTATTCTTAGGAATGGAATTGTGGGTATTATGGCAACTCTATGTTCAGCCTTTTGAGGAACTGCCAGACTTTCCAAAGTGAGAGAGCCATTTATATTCCCCCTTATGTGGATTCTGATCTTTCTACATCCTCACCAGCACTTGCCGTTCTTTCTGATTCTAGCCGTCAGTGCCTGTAAAGTGGTATCGCCTGGGGTTTTGATTACGATTGAGTTTTAAGAGCTCTCTATATATTGTAGGTAGGAGCCCCTGGTCACAAGCCCAGCTATCCGGTTTTCACTTGCGGATTGGTTTTTGGCACCCTGTGGTGTATGGGAGGATGCTCCGTTAGCTGAGCCACACCAGCCAGGGCTTTTTAGCTTTGCTTTTTGTACTGACCAGCAGCGTGTGTTTGAAGAGAAAGTCCTCATTTACCAGCCCCCCAAATCCAGGTCTGTGAGTGAGCCCCAGTCCTTCCTCCAGGCGAGGACAGAGCCACTGGTTGGCGAGTGTGGGGGCGACAGGGAGAAAGAGAGAAAGGGACCGGTAACTGGACAACCACGTTCCTTCCTTTGGCACCAAGAAGGCTCTTTCTAACCCCTGCCCCTGGCCTGTTTGTCTTCCAGACCCTGGAGGAGGAGCTGTTTGGGAACAACGAGGAGAGCCCAGCTTTCAGGGAGTTCTTGGGCCTGCTCGGGGACACAGTCACCCTGCAGGACTTCAAGGGGTAGGTGTTAGCCTCGCGATGGCTCCAGCCGCCCCCCCCCCCACCCCAGGACTTGGAGGAAAGGGAAGGGGCGACAGCTGAGTTTCAGGGAGGGCATGTGAGAGTTAAAAACATCCACAAGAGCCCAGTGGTTGAGTGGCTCAGTGGTTGAGCATCGACCTGTGAACCAGGAGGTCATAGTTCAATTCCCAGTCAGGGTACGTGCCTGGGTTGGGGGCTCAATCCCCAGTGGGGGGCATATAGGAGGCAGCCGATCAATTGATTCTCTCTCATCGTTGATGTTTCTTTCTCTCCCTCTCTCTTCCTCTCTGAAATCAGTACAAATATATTAACCTCCCTTTCCCTCGATTCCCCTGCAAAACACACACAGGAAACATGGGGTTGTTTTTCAGCAAACGATCAACACTCCTTTCTAAGGGAACAGAAGTCCAGGGGATAATCAGGGACCGCAGGGTATCTGAAAGGCGTTGACATCGGCCCGGGATGCATGATGAAACTGCTCCCCCTCAGATGCGCCTTCCTAATTACATTTGGCTCAGACTGAGAGCTTAATGAATCCACCTTCCCTATCACTCACCTGCCAGCATTCGGGGAAGAGGGCCCTGTGCTGTTTGGGGAAAATGATCCATTTTAGATAATATGCAGAAAGAATGGATAATTCAGAGTTGGTAGAAATACAGTAGCCAACACCCCTAGCCCCCTCCCCGTGGCAGGAATCTACGCAACAGTCCGTGGGTCTCCAAGTGGACAGAAAGAACATGGGAGCTGTTGCGTGGAAAACTCTGCCTTTGATTTTCCCTGGCAAAGGCCGCCTTTGGGAGGGACTGTCAGATCTGGCCAGACTGTGCTGTGCATCATGGCCGGTACGTGGTAGCCTCTGAATTCCCTCTACAGCAGCCGCGTTAATAGGGTCTCCCAACGTGTGTGAGAACCCCCAGGCCTGCCAGGCAGTAGGTGTCCTGGAATCCCTTTCTTCCTCTGCTTCCTTCTCTCCTCTTCCCCTTTCCCCCCCTCTTCCTCCATCCTCCTTTCCTTCAAGGTCATCACTGTCCCGCATCCGTCTCACAAGGGTTAGTTACACTTCCGCCTCCATGACTTGGTAGCTCTGTGACTTTGGACACGTGACTCGACCTCTGCAAGCCTCGGTTTCCTCATCTCTAAGAGGGAGACAAAGACAGTGTTGACCCCTCAGGTTGCTGGGGGATAAGGTCGATAATCCTGTGAAGCACATAAGCTGGTGCTGAGCACAGAGGACGCACAAGTCGGTCATTGTCACGGTGGCCCCACCACCGCCATTGGCCCTGAGGTGCCATCTTTGCAAGGTGCATCAGATTTCACAGAGAGTGAAATGCGAAAGGATGTGTCTTAGGATAGATGAAATAAAGTCTGTGGAAACCAGGAGGGACCCCAGAGGTCATGTCGTCCTATCCCTTTACTTTTTAAATTTACTTATTTATTTTTGTTAATCCTCACCTGCGGATAGTTTTCCATTGAGTTTTAGAGAGAGTGAAAGGGGCAGGAGGGAGGGAGGGGGAGAGAGAGAGAGAGAGAGAGAGAGAGAGAGAGAGAGAGAGAGATAGATATCAATTGGTTGCCTCCGGCACGTGCCCCTATGGGGCCAGGCATCAAACCAGCAACCCAGGTACTGTCCTTGACCCAGAAATGAACCCGAGACGCTCCGGTGCACAGGCCAAAGCTCTGACCACAAGGAAATAGGCCCAGAGAGGTGAAGTGAGAGGCCAAGGCCAAGGCCCTGTGCTGACTCCGAGGCAGGAGCAGGTCTAGAACCTGGAGTGCCTGAGCCCGACCCGCGTGCGTTCTGCCGTGCCATGTGGCTGAGCGCATTTCCCGGACCGTATTGCAGAGTCTGGGGGACTGATGTCCAGGGTCTGCTTGATTTCATCTTCTTAAAGGAACCTGCATCCTCCTCTTCGAGCTGAAGAATGTGATCCGTGGCCGAGGTTTCCGTGAAGGAAGAAGGGGTCGCTGCCAGAAGCCACCCAGTTCCTTAGCTCCTTTCCTGCCCCGGGGGGGGGGGGGAGATAACGGGGAGGGGGCGCTCCTTGGGCATCTCCAGGCTGGGTGCTGCCGTGTGGGGTCCGGTCCCCACATGGGACGCCGGCAGGGCAGAAGCCAGGCCTCTGTCACCTGTTCAGGCTGGAGGCTCCTATGGGGCTCACCACCACCCAGCGGGATGGCCGGTTGCCTGGGCTTTGGGCCGAGGACATGGCCTTGCGGGGAGCATAGGCTGGTGCCAGCCTCAGGGGCTCCTGGCACCCAGGACAGCACTTGTCTGGGACTTGTGGGTGGACGCCCTCCCTTCCCACGTGACTCACACTATGGAGGGGACGCAGCCAAAGCCTGGACTTGGTCTTTGCCTTTACAGTGTGGGTTTCTGGGCGGACGCCAGGGCTCGCCTGCTCAGAAGGGCGGACCTGCCTGCTCTCCCCGCATCGCGGTCTCCCCGCCAGCTCTCCCCGTCCCTTCACCTGCCCCGTGTTTCTCGGGAAAGTTGCCCACTAACCCCCACTCTCTCTCCCCGTGGCACTTGCCCCGATTTTGTGCTGACAGTTTCCGAGGAGGCCTGGATGTGACCCACGGACAGACGGGGGTGGAGTCGGTGTACACAACATTCCGGGACAGGGAGATCATGTTTCACGTCTCCACAAAGCTGCCCTTCACCGAGGGAGACGCCCAGCAGGTAACGTGGGGCGGGAGGGATCCGGGAGCCCGGGGCGTGCGAGGCGAGAGTCTTCTGGTCTCATCCGCCTGAGGGACTGCACCCCGCAACCCCCTTTCCTCACCAAGAGGCCAGTCTGTCCAGAGGTGCTGCTCCTCTCGCAGCCTGTTCTATGGTGTTATCTCACCAACACCGACAGGACAGCGGGGCTGCGGTTATCCTGCTCTGACCAGGGAGGCACTGCTGCTCAGCATCAAAAGACCGTGTCCCCTTTGCTTGGGGCAGAGCCCAGGGGCCCTGGTCACGTGGGGGGTGGCGAAGAGTCCTGACGGGGTCTGCAGATGTCCTTGACGCCAGCTCTGCGCTTCGGGGCGTGTGATTCTGGGCGAGCGGTTGATCTCGTGGCCTCATCGTTCTCATCTGTAAAATGGGGTGTCCGAGCGTTGTTGTGGGGATCACACCTGGTTCTGGATGTAGGACTCAGTATGATGCCTGGCGTGCGGCAGGCTTCCTACCTGGCAGCTGTTCGCTACCCAGACCAGGGGGCTTGTGCCCGCGTCCCACCCCAGTGATGAGGCACCTCCCACCCAGCTTTTCTAGTCTCGCAGCCTCGCAGCACACCTGCCTGTAGGCAGGAATTCAGCCCCTCCCTCAACCAGAGAACCTGGAGGAGACCTCGGTCCAGGGCTTTCCTGCTCCCCCTCTCGTTGCTGCTTCTGACAGCTGTGTGTCCCCAGGGAGGGCCTGGCTTTTTCCTTGATGAGCCCCGAAACCAGCAGCTGATCTCCGGCTGCTACACCGTTTGCCCTGTCCCGCCCTTTGCCTTCTCAGCCTCTAGGAGGATAAGCAGGGAAGTGCGGCAGGCCTTTCGCCAGACGCCACGCGACCCATCCACCTCTGAGCAGGGGATGGGGAGGGAGCACAGATGTGACACTGCAAACAGTGCTCGGCTTCTGTGGAAAAAAAGGAAATTGGCAAATGGGACTGTGATTTGGCTCTAAAATAACTACTGAATGTTCCAGAAACAAATGGGACAGGATTCCTTTGTATCCAAAGCAGGTTTTCTCTCTGTGCTTCACCTCAGTCTCTGTCCCCTCACGGCCTCTCCCGCCACCCAGCCTGCGGCTGAGGGCCCTTCTCCGCCGGCTTTCAGCCTCACCCGTGTGAAGTGGGAAGTATGTCGAGGCTGGCTGTTGGCAAGGACTGAATAAATATTAATTTTCTCTTCCCAAGAAACGAGATGGTGTGTGTAGAATAAGTGAGACAGCTGGTGTCAGAGTGCCCAGCACTGGGCTCCGTATATAAAACAGGTGCCTCAGTAAACAAGAATCTCAAAATGAAGCTTAGGGCCTGCATGCAGTAGGTGCTTAATAAAGGAACCAGTGCACAAGCAAGCACCTCGCCGGGACTTGGCGGACAGGAGGGCCGCATCATTTGAAATCGTGCGTGTCGATAGCCCAGCGTGGCTCCTGACGCACAGCCGGTGCGTGGTGATGAGGCCACCTGTGAAAGCACTGGCACAGTCTGCGGTACTGAGTCAGGGCTGGATTTCTCTCTCCCCCATGACCTCCACGAAGCTGTGTTGCCCCTGTTCCTCTAAGTACGGCTCTGCTCCCCTCTGGTGTAGAATGATCTGCCGCCTCATCCCTGCCCACCCACATTCCCATCAATTGCCGCCCCCTCTCCCCCGCCACTGCCCCCTCTGCCAGGAAGCCTTCTCAGACTACCCTCAGGTCTCTGACTCGGCCCTCTTCCCTGCCCCCTGCACCCCACACAGGGGCAGGCATCTGTGTGCAGGAGCTGGTTCACCGCTTGTGGGCTGGGTAGCCTCACCTGTGTTTGTGTTTCTCCTGGAGCACTTGCAGCCTCTCCCAGGGCAAAACCTGGGCCTCCACGTTTAACTCTTCTCCCCGAGTCCCGAGGGTGAGCTCTGCACACTCTAGAGTTCAGTGAGTTGCCCGCTAGTCTCTACCTAACAACTCGGGCACCTTCCCCACCTCCCCTTTGTGATGGCTTCTGAAGATGCACATGAAAAGCTCGCCGAGAGCTAGGGCTCCCGGTTCCAGGGTTTATGTGTAAAGATAGCATCACGAGGAATTTCCTGTGTGGATCTATGCTGCTTTCAGGATGTGCCCAACCGGCTTATAACCATGGGGCGCTTTTTGTTTAGCTCCAGAGAAAGAGACACATCGGGAATGACATTGTGGCCATCATCTTCCAAGAAGAAAACACACCGTTCGTCCCAGATATGATTGCCTCCAACTTCTTACACGCCTACATCGTGGTGCAGGCCGAGAGCCCGGGCGCAGACACCCCGGCCTACAAGGTGAGGAGGAAGTCTCCTGGGGGGGGGGGCGCAGTGGCCGAGGCGCCTCCCCACACTGAGGGATTCAGTGACACCAGGAAATACCAGCTCCCGGGGGTTCCTCGAGCTGGACTCTGAGATGTCACCCCAGGCTGTGGTGGGACTCATCTTCTGCGGCTCTCAGGTTTCTGGGATTTGGGGGGGGCTCAACTCTTAGTAGAGAGCACCCACCCTCTGAGGTCATCGCATCCGTCTGGTCCTCTCCAGGCTCAGCACCATCTGCCCGAAGGGTTGAGAAGCCGGATGCTCCTGTTGGGGAATCTGGTCACGCCATTGGCAGAACCAGAGGGGAGGAGGCAGACACCGAGAGGCCTGTCAGGAAGGGGAGAGGAAGAGGGTGGCAACAAAGAAAAGAAAGAAAAGGGGTGTCCATGGTGAGAAGGATGGGGCGCAGGGGCCTGGGAGACCCTGGCCCCCGATGGACCCTCTGGTTTAGCTGTTCTGGAATAAATGGCCTGTTTAATTTGAAGACAGCCAGGGGGTGGATTATGAGCCCTCGGGTCTCAGCCCCCTGACCAATCAGCAGTCTTTCAGAGGAGCTCAAAATCCCCCTGGATGCCTGTGAGCCCACCACCTCAGCGGCCCTCACACTGCCCTCTGGTGGCTGAGTCACTACCTCTCCCCTGCGCTTCTCCGCGCATCAGTTTCTCCGCTTCACAGTGTTGGGGAGCGTGAGACTCCAGGGAGACAGACGGAAGCAGGGTTTCTGAGTGGATGTTATGTAGCCTTGAACCCCCTGCAGATCCGTGCAGAATGGCGAGTGTATGTGCTTCTTTGCGTTTTCTCTGCGCTTCCTAGGGAGAGGGGCCGCAGCTCCGGTTCTCAGCGGACTGCCCGCACCCCACAATGTTAGGAGCTGCTGACCCAGGGAGAGGGAGACGCCTCTCATGCTGACGGGAAGCTCCGAGGCCCGGAAACGTTCCCTGTGCCATCACTTGGGCCAGAGCTGGTTCTGGGGGTTTAGGAAGCCCTAGTGCCTCCTGGACGTCTGCATGAAGTGCCCATCGTGCTGGAAGTTTTGGGGAAAAGAAAATGATGTTATATACTTGCTCTATCAGTAGAGAGCCAGACAGGTCAAGTGCAGAAGCCACATCGACTTTAAAGCCAAGGATGAGGCTTCGAAAAAACAAAAACACCCCACCCCACAGCAACCAGCAAATACACAACCAAACAAACCCCAACCCCTTTCCTGCTGAGGGAGCCGGTCTCTGGCGTGCCCACGTCCATGTTGACGGCCTCCTGCCACTAAGCAGCTTCAGCCGAAAAGGCAGAGAAGCTGTGCTTTGCGCATCTCCCTGAAGGGTCACTTGCTTTGACTGGAATGGGCGAGTCGCTGCTGGACTTGCTGGTGGGAGCAGACTCATTCACGCGGTGCCGACTGTGTGCCAGGGGTGGGCACATGCAGGTGACGTTCAGAACCAGCCTTCAGGGAAGAGAGCGAAGAGCTACTGCTTGGGATCCCCCAAGAAAGGTGTGCGATGGGCGAGAGGCGGGGGAGGGGGGCTGCCGGACCCAGCCAGGCAGTCCCGTGCACGTCCTTACCTGCGGCTCATCTGCTGGCCAGATGGGCCCTCTTGTGGGTGTTCAGCCTTTTAAACGTTTCTGATCGGAAGTGGAGCTCAGCCAACTGGCTTCCCCACTTTCCCAAGAGCTTACTTAGCCTAAGGCGACCAGATTTTAACATTGGTAAAGCGGGACACCACGGACCCGGGGGCGGGGGGAGGTTCTTTTATTATTATTAGTAGTAGTACTTAAAAATATTACCAAGAGTAGTACATATGTCTCTTTCCAAAAATCGGGACTTTTTTTTTTAAAACGCCGCGGGACGCGGGACAAATTGTTAAAAATCGGGACTGTCCCGCCAAAAGCGGGACGTCTGGTCACCTTAGCTTAGCCTCATGGGACAAAACAGAGAAATGTCAGAGGTCCCCAAATCAGTTCCCCACCTCCAGCTTTGATGCTAGGAGTCTTTATCAAGCCTTCCCAGCCACAGCCTGTGGTCCGGGCAGCAGCCCTTTCCTGAGAGGGGGTGAGAAGCACCGGGAGAGCCGGCTGGCCCTGGAATGTGGGGCCTTGTGCTCCATCTGTCAGGAGAGTGTGGAGGTCGGAAGGCAAGATCTGGGCCAGGAAGGCAGGGAGCAGGGAGGGAGCCCAGCCTTCCCAGGTGCTCCCCAAACCTCCGTGAACCCCAGGTGAAGAGCAGACTGAGGAGGAGGACCTGGTCAGGTCCCTCAGGGGGTCCCGGGTGGAGCGAGACCTTAGCTGAGCTTGCAGGCTTAGGGGCTATGGAAGAGCAGGCGAGGGAGGTTTCCTGGGGCTCAGCCTTGCCTTAGGAAGCCCCCACGAGGGAGGACAAACAATAAGAAAGGGGGGAGGGGTGGGAATGTGCAGGAAAGGGCCCAGGCCTAGAGTCTCGGAGCCTGGGGTTGCGGTCCTCCGACTGTGACCTTGGCTGGTCCCTACTCCCTCTGGGCCTCTGATTCTGTCTATGTGAGATGAGGAAGTTGGGCTAGACAACCTCAGAGTTCCTTCCAGCCCTGGTGTGGTCGGAAGGGGCAGGGGAAGTTGAGCAACAGGTGTGTGTGTGAGAGATGGAGAAGAGGTGGTTTGGGGGGGACTGCAGTACCTCAGGTGTCCTTTATTAGGTGCACCTAGTAGGAAAACAGTGGCGTCGCCTCGTCCAGGTCGGCCTGTGGTCGGCGACACTGAGCCATCGGAGCAGGTGGGAACTTGGCCCCAAAACCCGGGTGCGCGTGAAATGTCACGTGGGATTATTCTTCAGACACACGTTTGGGCCCCATCCTGCCAGGTGAGAAGGGAATGTCAGCCGAGCCACCATCAGGACCCCCTCCCTCCCCCTCCTCCTGCCTGAGCCGCCCTGGGCCTGGCCCCTGAGGTCCTGCACAGGTCCCAGGGGTCTTAGGTGAAGCCGACCCTTGGAGAGGGGTCTGCGTGTGCCCCCTTCCCTTCACTGCCGTCTGTCGCTCCAGCGAGCTGGGCGGTTCTCTGAGGTTTCCAGGCCCCTCGTGGGCGTCGGCGAGCCTGCGAGGTTCCACCTCCTGGCGCATCCTCCTTCCTCACAGGCCCCCGGCCTCCCTCTGTCCACTTTCCAGCCTTGAAGAGTCGCTTCCCAGAGCAACCGCTGCCTCTGAGCCCTGCTCGGCCCCTGCTGGGCGGCCTGCACGGAATTCAGAAAACAGGAAGGTGGGGCTTCTGCTTTCAGCCCAGCAACCCAACCGTCCCCAAGAGGCCGCGCTCTGCTGGAAAGGGGTCAGGAGAGGGAGCACAGTGGGGACAGGAGAGGAATGGCCATCACAGGAAGGACCTGTCCTCTCTTTTCTGATGTGGCTGCAGCGGCGGACTTGTCTGTCTGGACACTTGGTGGATTTCAGAACACACATGAAGCCATTTGCCCAGTCAGCACAGCCCACGCGGATGCACGCCTGAGAGGGGTGTCCAGGAGGGAAGAGCAAGGGCTAGGCCTGGCCTCCGGCCTTGGCCCAGTCGGCAGCCGGCAGCCAGTCAGGAGCCTTCCCACCTCCCCCTCCCCAGGTTCTGGCTCTGGAGGTGGAATTCTTGTCCTGTGCCATGGCGCATGGTGGGTGGTGGTGGGGAACTGTGTTTGGCAGCTGGAACCAGCCAGAAATCATGTCCGCAACCCATACCCCGGTTCCTGACTGTGGTCGCTGTCGTGTGGGCCCTGCTGACAGTTTTGAACTGGGTACTGACCGGCCCTCCCCACTCCCTTCCCCTGCGGACCCTTGGCCGGGCTCCGAGCTGCCTGCTCACCCTGTCTGGCTGACTCTCAGCATCTGCCCTACTTCACAGGCCAGCAGCTGGCGGTGGGCCAGGGCCGCGCTCACGTCAGAGCCGCCCGCCTGGCAGTGGGGGGAGAGGGCAGATCTCCAGAGAGGCCTGCAGCCTCGTGGGCCAAGGACGGGTGAAACCAGGGCACCTGTGTGCCGAGGGGAGATGAGGCGTGGGGCCTGTCCCAGGCCTGGGGGACCCCACACAGAACATCTGGGGGCTCTCATTCCATTGACTCGGGCCTCGCCAGGCTGGCCAGGGGTGCGCACCCACCCAGGGCCTGGTACCCCCTCTGCAGCACACAGCACACCTCGATGTCCTCCACCCCCACTTCGCAGCCCGGGCCCTGCTTGTTGGTTCAGGCCTCACCCAGACTGCCTACCTGTGCAGGGGTGGGGGGGATGGGGGAGGTGGGGGGGGGGTCAGGGCTTCCAGACGCTCACCCGCCCGCTGCACAGGAGCTCACAGCTGCGAAGTCCTGGCTCGCCTGGGCCGCGCTGCTGATTCTGGCGTGGAGGGGGAGGTCGGGGGGCTGGCGGGGGGGAAGCCCGTGCTATTGGTATTTCTTGTTTAAGCTCTTGAAGTGTGGATGGGTTGGGAGCCAGGGCTGTGGGAAGACCCCAGAGCAGGGTCTGGCTTCCGTGCTCGTCGCAGTGGCTCATCCCCTGTGTGCCTTTGGGAGGGTCACTCCGTGTCTCTGGGCATCTGCTTCCTCAGCAGTGAAAGAGGCTAATGATGCTCACCAGGCCTCGTCCGCGGGCTTGGCATCCAGCCAGCGCGGCCAGGAGCCGAGGCGTCCCCAGCGCTTGCACTGCGTTAGAGTCGGGGTCCCGGGCTCTGCCCCCTCCTCTTGCCAGGCTCACGTCTGGCCTCCAGCGGTGCAGACGAGCATGTGGATGGTTCCAGCCCACTCCTAGGAACTCTGCCACGCTGGCCATGGCCCCCCGGGGGCAAGGGGAGGAGGGGGCGCGATCTGCCGCGGGAAGTGGGGCTGCCCTGGGCCAGGGCACGCACGGCACAGGGATCTCCCTCCTGGCCCACACCGAGGCTCCGTTTCAGGTCTCGGTCACCGCGCGGGAAGACGTGCCTGCCTTTGGCCCGCCTCTGCCCAGCCCCCCTGTCTTCCAGAAGGTAAGTCCCTCCCCTTCCTGCCCCTCTCCTACCCAAGCTCTAGGTCCCCATGCCTGAGTGGCAGGGGTTGCAGTGGGTGAACCTGGGCAGGGCGTTCGCCGGGGCCTTTCCTCAGCAGGGTTGGGGGGCTTTACTTGGGGTCTCCCCCACCTCCGCTCCTGCTGCCAGCCTGGCCTAGCACAGGGTCTCCTTCAGGGTGTTTTTATACCAGGAGCCTTGGGCAGAAGTCACCTCCAGGCATGGGAATGCCACTGTAGGTGGAGCTGGTTTCCATGTTGGCATCGTAGCAGCTGGGCTTGGCCTGAGTTCGATGTGATTCAGTGTCTGAAGGGACTTTTCAGGGGCGCTCCTAGACCCCCCCCCCCCCGTTCTGTCTGCCCATGGTGAGGCCGGGAGAGTCCCAGAGCTTCTTGTCTTCCAGGGCCCCGAGTTCAGGGAGTTTCTGCTCACCAAGCTCACCAACGCAGAGAACGCCTGCTGCAAGTCCGACAAGTTTGCGAAACTGGAGGTGAGAACAAGGTTTCTGAGGTCTTCGTCCTGCCCCCCTGTTAGCCAGACTCGGCCGGGGGCTGTTCCTGGGACTGCTCATGGGGGCAGAGCGTCGCCTTTGCCCCTCGAGGTCGTCAGACCTGTGTTGCTACAGTAACTCTTCTTGTGGAAACCAAGCCCAAATTTCAGGTCTGGTCAGCCACTCGCCAATCGTTTATTGAGCACCTACTGTGTGCCAGTCTCTGTTCTGTTTCCTGGGACACGGGCATAAATGCGACTCAGTTTCTTACCAGTTAGAGTTCACAGGCTGGTGGGAGTGGCCATTACTGGAGGTATGATGCCAGCACTGAGTCCTGATGGAGGCCAGCATGGGGGCTGTGACTTAGGATAGTGACTGCCTCTGTCTAGGGAGTATTCTGGGAAGGCTTCTCGGAGGAGGTGGCCCCTCAGCTGCTGAATCTGGGTATCTGATGAGCCATTTGCTGGGAGGAAAGAGTGCGGAAGGTTATTCCAGGCATGGGAACAGCATGAGCAAAGAAGAATCAGGGCAGAATCAGAGCATGACTTGGTGAGGGGTTCCAGAGGGTTTGATGTGGCCTGAGGGAAGGACTCGTGTGGGGGATGGGATGGTGGGGACTCAGCTGGAGACACAGGTTGGGTCATATCAAGAAGGGATTTGAGCTAGAGGGGGATGGGCCCTATTAAAGGACTTGGCAAGAGGGTGATGTTTGCTTTGCATATTGGATGATTACTCTGGGGAGGGTAGGTTGAAAGGGAGGAGGGCGGGAAGGGTGGTGAATTAGAAGCTATGACAGGAGTTCAAGAGAGACATGGCAACTTGCTTACCCTAGGCCCAGGAGGGAGTGATTTGAGGAAAACCTGATGGACTTCTGTATTAAGGTGGGGGGGGGGGCGGTGGCACGGATTGGTGGGGTGGCTCTTAAGACTTCAGCTGGGCTCTTTGCTGCCAGGGGACCACTAGGAGGTAGCAGTGCCAGGGACTGCTGATCTGGAGGTGCCTACACAGGCTGGGTTACTGAAAGGGCCAGTCCCGGTCTGGGTGCATGGCGCCCCCTGGAGGCTGTATGGATGGCTCTGGAGGAACATCTGGATGGAGAGGAGCAGTGAGTGGGCAGTGGTACATGGATGTGAAGCTTGGGGTAGAGAGCTGGGCCGGGCCAGGAGTCAGGTAGAGCTGGGAGGGTGGGGCGGCCCAGCGAGAAGGGGCAGCGGGAAGAGAGCAGAGGGCTGGGCACTGAGCTGCAGCGTCAGTCGAGACATTGGGGAGCGTGGAGCCCAGCGTGGCCTTAGCTCCACACCGTCACCAAGATGCACTTGGCCAGAGCAGCAGCCCGCAGCCAGGCGTCTGGAGCCCCTCTGCTCTCAGGGGCCTGCTCCACCATCTCCACCCTCCTCCCTCCCAGGACCGGACGCGGGCCGCCCTCCTGGACAATCTTCACGACGAGCTCCATGCCCACACACAGGCCATGCTGGGATTCGGCCCGGAGGAGGACAAGTTTGAGAACGGGGGCCACGGGGGATTCCTGGAGTCCTTCAAGGTATGGGCACAGGGCGGCTGAGGATCGCTGTGCAGGGAGGGTCGGGACAGACAAGAGAAGAGGGCCAAGATCCACATGATCCTGACCCCAGAGCCCAAGTGCCCGCCAGATGTGGCAGGACCAGCAGGGGTGCTGCAGGGGTTGGCAGAGGACAGGAAGTGTGAGTGTTTGGAGCAGCCAACAGTGTCTGCTGCATCCTGCACCTTCTTCCTTGACCTGGACCCTCTCCTCTGGGCCCCGAGTCTGACAGGTGGGGCTGGGGGAAGAGTTAGCAGGAGGGGGGCCAGTGCCAACCAAGAACACTCCTGCTTCCATCTGCCTCCTTCTGTGGTCAAGGTGCCCAGGGCAGAGTGGGGGGAGCAAGGACACAGGTCTTAGCTGTCTTCAGCAGCTGGTGTGGGGTTCTGCAAAGACTTTTCCAGGTGGCAGGGCACTCGAGGACCTAGCCAGGGCCAGTGTGATGGAGTCAGAGGCAAGTCCCCGTGGACTTTGCAAAGGGAGGAACTTTCTAACCAGAATGAGCTGCTAAAAGAAGTAGTGAGCTCCCCATCCCTGGGAGTATTCAAGTGGAGCTGGGACAGCCACTTCGCTGGCCTGGCATAAAGAAGATTCATTGTCCTGTGCTTGCCAAGTGCTCGCTGGTCCACACAGCATTTACACCAGCATCTGAGCTGAGCCTGACGGTTACCCTGTGCGGTACGGGCCTTGTTACTTCCATCCACCCACAAGGGGACAGGATGAGAGGCCACAGGACTGCTCAAAACCTTACACCCCCTGCCCAGCCAGCGTGGCTCCGTGGTTGAGTGTTGACCCACGAACCAGGAGGTCATGGTTCGATTCCTGGTCAGGAGGGCACATGCCCAGGTTGTGGGCTCGATCCCCAGTAGGGGGCGTGCAGGAGGCAGCCTATCGATGATTCTCTCTCATCACTGATGTTTCTATCTCTCCCTCTCCCTTCCTGTCTGAAATCAATAAAAACATAATTTTAAAAAACCACAAAAAAAACCTTACTACCCGCTCAGAGGCAGTAAAGCCTTGTTTCAAACCCGGGTTTTCTGGTTCTTAGTCAGTGTTCCGCTGATTGCCCGCAGCAGAATGACTAATAAAGCTACCGTTTGGGGGACAGTGTGTGCGGTTGGGGTTGGACCTGCCTGTATTAGAATCCCAGCTGTGTGATCCTCCCACAGTCTTTCAAGTCTCTGAGCTACACGAACAACACAGGCGTGACCAGCGGGACGCGTGTCTTGGTTTTGCGGGGAGAATTCATGGAAGTAGTCCGAAGGGGTCGCATGGCCGGGAACACAGCCAGTGCCCGGTGAACGTGGGAGCTGTTAGCATTGCCCTGTGAAGTGAAAGCTCAGCACCCATCATCCCTCTAAACTCTCACGGCTGCTCCCTACACCCTGTGCCAGGCTGGGACTGTGGGTAGAATCACCGATACCCAATTTCAATAACCAGGAGTGTAATTTTGCACGTGAGGAGACAGAGACTCAAGGAAACAGAGTAATTCGTCCGAGTCACCCCACAGAGTCGGGAATGGCAGCGTGTCTGGCAGATTCCGAAGCGTGTGTTCCCAATTGCCACATGACACCGCCTCTGGGTCCCAACTCAATTAAGATTCCACCCACCAGCTGGGCCCGGGCAAGCCTGGGGTCTGCCCCCCTGCCAGGCAGCAGCACAGAGCACAGGGCCAGGCCTGCTGGCCCCAAGGGCCAGCTGCCGAGATTCCTCACGCGGGCGTGGGCAGGAGCCGGCGGCGTGTCCAGGCTGGTGGGAGATTCCTGGGACATCTGTCGCAGCCCTTGATGGACAGAGGCGGCCAGGGTGAAACAGGAGGAACGGAGGTCCAGAGGAAAGGGTTGGGGAGAAGAGGGATGGGGGAGGGGAGGAGGGGCCAGGGCAGCTAACCCGGCAGAGGGAGGGGTGAATGGGAGACCAGGTAAGTAAGGAGCACCGCTGTGGGCTCCGCCCCACACCCAGCAGGCGTGTCACATGCTCCCGGCTTCCGTGGCAGGTGTAATCATATGTGACTCGAGCTGTTGTTGACTGCAGACATCTAGGGACTTGTTGCTTGCAGTTCTGAAGGTTTCTCTCTGTCTCTTGGAGTGAACAATCGTTTTCTCAGTTTTCAAATCCTATATAATAAAAGGGTAATATGCAAATTGACCCTAACAGCAGAATGACTGGGAATGACTAGTCACTACGACACACACTGACCACCAGGGGGCAGACGCTTAATGCTGGAGGAGCTCGGCTCAGCCACAGGGGGAGGGAGCTCTGCTCAGCCACAAGCCAGGCTGACAGCTGTCAGTACAGAAGCCTCTCCCGCCTCCTCAGCAGTGCTAAGGATGTCTGACTGCTCCCCGCTGGCAAGTGGACATCCCCCAAGGGCTCCCGGGCAGCCAGAGGGATGTCTGACTGCCAGCTTAGGCCCGATGCCTCGGGGAGCGGGCCTAAGCCAGCACATAGACATCCCCCAAGGGTTCCCGGACTGCGAGAGTGCATAGGCCGGGCTGAGGGACCCCCTCTCCCCCCGAGTGCACAAATTTTTGTGCACCAGGCCTCTAGTATCTCTATAACCTGGCAACTCCCACAGGCTGCGGACACCATGCCCCCGGTGCCCAGTGGATAAAACAGCCTGGCAGTGACCTCAGGTTGCAGGTCTAAAGGACAGTGACCCCAGCCATTTCCCAGTCCCCTGCCTCTGGGCGGACTCCATCAGCTTGACTACTGGGTTTCCCAGAGAGGGAGATGCTCCAGGCCTTGACCGTTCCTTGTCTCTGACCCAGCAATCCAGGGAAGTTTTCTCTTCAACCCTAAATCCTCCCGACTGCAGGCTGAAGACATTCCCTCCTACCTTCTGCCCCTGTGCCCGTGTCCGAGGTGCACTGTGGGGTGAGGTGGGGGGGCCGTCACGGCAAGTTGCGCAGAGCAAACCTTCTGAGCTCTGCCGGGATAGAGGAGTAGCTTTGCTTTCTCCTCCCCGTCGGGACACCAGCCCTGTGCCTCCCATCGTTGCCTTCGGTGGGTGTCCCCGGCTGTGGTCTGCCCCAGCTCAGGAAACTGTCTTTAGGTTCGCTCTTTCTTCCCAGGCACCTTGGCCGGTGCCGTGGTGTCAGAATTATTGGCATTCCTCGTGGCGGTCCAGATGGACCGCCACGAAGTCCTTCTTGCAAGGAGAGGTGCGTGAAACGATTCCAGGAAGAAAAGTCGCAGGTTCTGTCTCTTTCCTGTCACAGTTCTCGTCCCACAGATGCATAGAAACGTCATCGGGAAGTCCCAGGGCTCACAGCAACCCCAGCCACCTGTCCCCGCCTCTGCGGCTGTTCCCCCTCCCCTACAGCCCAGGGCCCTTTGTCCCTCTGCCTGGAAGCAGACTTGTCGCTGCCCCAGGCTGTGCTCCGGGCTCCTCACACCACTTAGGGTAGCTCTTCTCTTCTTCATGTCTGGCTTCAGTTCACCTGCAACTGGTTTAGTGTTTCTTCCATGAGGAACAGAACAGCGGGTTCACGGACGCCAGGACCTGCTTCTGAGGAGCTCGGGGATATTCTCAGGAATCCTCCAGTCTACAAACGCACATTTTGTATTTTTACTTAACGGACGATATATATAAAAAATGTATTTCCAGTCGAGATTAAACTTCTGCAGCAAGACTCACAATCGAAAGACACGAGTAAGTAGGCCGAGGTCAGTGCAGCCAAGGGCCACCAGTGCTGGGGGGGTCTGTGGACCTAGTCTTGCAAGAGTAGTTTTATTTTAAAAACATATGTATTAGTTATTGCTGACAGTGTTACAGATGGCCCGCATTCCTCCCCCCATCGCCCTCGTCCACCCAGAATAGTTTTCTTTTTCAAGCAGCTGCGTGTTACTCACCTTTGGAAAATACTGATCTCTACGCTGCTGTTCTCACATGCCAGGCTCAGCCCCTGCTTGCTGTAGAAGTTTCTGTTGGTCCCTAAGAAAATGAACAGGAAAAGGGATGCTCCTTGATGTGAGCAGGTGTGAGCCACATTTTGAGAAACCCTGAGCTAGCCCTACCGGCTGATGACCTCATCGTGCAGAAGGGGGCGTAGAGGGAGAAGGTCACCACCAGCCCCAGGAGAGGGAGCCTTGGGTGAATTTCTCCCAGCCTCTGAGGGGCTGGCAGCCGACGCACTGGTCTGCTCTGACCCCTGGTGGCCGGAGCGCAGGTCTGCAGGTAACTCCCGCAGCAGTGCCCGCAGGCTGGGGCGGCTCATGGATTGGAGCTCTGGTCTGTCTGAAAGGAGACGTGTAGGGATATTTCCTACTCCCATCAGCCCTTTATTTGTGGGGCCGAAAGGGCGGGAGACCTTGTTCTGGGTCTCAGATTCTTCCGATTAGGGGGCCATCACGGCGGCAAGAAATTAGCATCTTTCCCTCGGTAGGCCCTGCCTCTGCTGCTCACTTGGTTCAGATAAGCACGTGTCCCCCTAGTGTTATCCTTGTGCACTGGGCCCCCAGCTTGAATTGGTTAGGTTGAAACAACTCACCAAACCCATTCATAAAGAAGGGGGATTTGCGGGAGGGGCCCAGAGGAGACGTGCTCCTTCCATGACACTAGCTGGTGTGACGTACGCAGATCCTGAGGGAGTGACTCCATCCCTCTCCTCTCGCTCCCCCAAAGGTGTGCTGAGGGCGGGGGAACCATGGTGACTATGGGTGGGGGACAGAACTAGAGCTGATCAGCCTGGAGGAGAGCATCTAAGGACAGACAGGGATAGCGGTGTGAAGTATGGAACAGGCCAGTCTACGACACCACCATCTAGAAATGGTGAGATTCCAGCTGGGGCGCCGAAGATCTTTTCTGTGCAGCAGGAAGATGCAAGCGGAGAGGACATGAGCTGTGTCCTGGATGTGCAGGGCAGAGTGGGAGAGGGAACAGGCGGTCCCTGGAGACCTCCTGATGCCCTGGCAAAAGCTTCACAGGTCTGTCCCCTTCTTCGCCCTGCACCTGACTCCTCAAACGAATTTGAAAAGCTAGGGAGTCCAGCTCTACATCAGATGGACATGGGACATGCTGTAGACCATGTCACTGGGTGATTTTGTCCAAGTGGAGCATCATTGTAGGGTTTCAGGGTAGCCATCATCTCTCTTTTCCCATTCCTAAGAGTGTGTGTGTATGGGGGCGGGGTGGGGGCGAGATGACCTTGAGTAAGCAGGTGTCATGCCAGGGATTTGTCGTCCGTCGTATCATTCTCGCGGGGGGACCGTCACCACGCTATACAGGGGAGGAGACTGTCTCATAGAGGCTCACACACTGTGCTGGGAAGAACCAGGAGTCCAGCCCACACATCCCTGGACTTTCCTGCCAGCCACTGTGTCCTTAGACTTACCTCCCTGACTTAGCAGCACCACGGGCCTTTGAGGAGAAGAGTCCTCCCTAATGTCAGGGAGGTCGAAATCACTTGGTTTCTCATCACCCTCAGTCCGTCAACCAGTTGAATTATATGTTCAAGCTGGGCTATTTGTTGGGACCCTTTCGTCTGGAGCCCAGGGTCCTGGTTCCATCTCTTACCTTTGGTGTGACCTCGCCAGTCGTTTGCATTTCAGCACCTTTTCTCTGTGTCTGCCCTCTCCACGTCTCAGAGCTGGGAGGATGCAGTAAGATCACGTGGGCGAAGCTCAGTGGACCAGCTGCCATCACGCAGGGCTCGTGACGCACATTCAATCTTCTCTGCAAAGAGACCAGGAGAAAGCACCTGAACATAAATGATGGGTTGCCATGTCACAGCTGATGACGGTGGTGGTGGCACACGAGGCACCAGCGGGATGGAATGAGGCCGAGCTGATGGAGCACTTGACTCATTTAAGGAGCCTCTGTTTATCCAAGGACACCTCTGAGGGGTGCCACCCCGCCCACCGTCAGTTTGCTAAGGGCTGAGTGATCTGTAGGCGGTGGAATGAATGGAGGGTGCTGGCTGTTTATCCTTGTTGCGGAGACTATTGCCAGGTGACTCTTTTGTGGCCTAGAAAGAGAGTTGAGGGGGTGTCTTCGGCTCAGACAGGCCAGGCCAGATGAGTGTCATCAGGGGTACAGGGCTGGCGGGCTCCCTGCTTCGTTCAAGGGGAGCTGGCCTCCAGGGCCTTCATCTTTGCAGATGACTCTCCTTGCTGAGTCAGCTTCCTCCTCAGGATAGAAAGGCAGGCAGGGTGCGGTCCTCGGCCACTCCTGAGCTCGGCGAATCCCCGACCTCAGGGAGAGCTCCCGGGGGACCTGCGATTCGGGTCGGGAGCAGCAATTCTGTAGACTCAACGCTTCAAGGGAGGGAAGGGCAGAGAATCTCCCGCCTCAGCTGGCTCACGCGATGAGGAAGATCCACTAGCTCACTTAACCGAAAGCCCAGCGTGGTCAGTGGCCGGCAGGTTCCCTCCCCTTGCCCCTCTTTCAGCTCCATCTTGTCAGCTTCGCCCGTAGGCTTGACTCCTCACAGCCCCACGGTGGCTGCTGCGGTCCTAGGTGCA